>CAMZMU010000073.1:12166446-12411899 GCA_947311845.1 Poa pratensis
TTGTTCGGCTTTCACGAAGCTTGGCGCGAGCTCGGGTAGTATTGGGAGCATCGGCAAGAGGCCATAAGGCTCGGAAAGCAGACAGACCTGCGTCGAGGAGTTCGGACCCAATGGTTTCAAGGGATGGATCCGAGCTTTGATGGCCACGATGTGGTCCTCAACGGTCCAGACGGGGTTCGTCTCGTTACGCCTCTTCCTGTGCTGAGCAGTGATATTGCGGGCCGAGATTTGGGTGTAGGTGAAGTGCTCTGCAGAAGGATAGCCTGTTAATAATGAAAGAAACAGTTCGGCAAAGAGCCAGTAATTTGAGGACAAAGCAAGGATAAGGGGGGCAAGAAGCTTACTGTCCATTTCTTGGTTGATGCGTTCCAGCGTCGGGAGGAGCTGGTTAACCGAAGCTTGAAGGGCTTCATAAGCCTCGGTGGCCGAGGTGGCGCGGGCCTCGGCTAACTGGAGCGCATTCTCATGTTCCTTGGCGGCATCCTCCCGAAGTTTCTTCTCTGTTTCAACAACACTGGCCTTTTCCGCCTGCAGCTGCTCTTTTTCAGACGTCCGCAGCTCAGTGATGCGCTTCAGTTCCTTTACCAGACGAGCTACTCGGCTTTCTCTTGCGCTAGCTGGTCATCCGAAGTTTTCTTCGCTGCAAGGACGGCCTTGTGCTCGTCGTGGAGTTTCTTGTGGTCAAACAGAGGGTATGGAAGATATCCGTGCGACGTTCATAGCATTCTGCAAGGAAGAAAATATAGCTCGGTTAGAAAGGCTATACCTCGACAAGAGTCTCGGGGACTCGGAGTCAATCATTGGGAAAATGTTGCCGGGGTATGCCTCGACAGGAGTCTCGGGGACTCGTACCCGAGGTGCATGCTAAAGTGAGATAAAATGGATTGGATACGTCGGATGAAAATGGAGAGTTAAGATTCAAGCCAAACAATTTTAACTCCGGCGGAGCGTCAATAGTTTACCTCGAATCTCGGGGACTGGAGATGGTGGATATTAGAGGAGATACTGCATGAAAGTAAAGAAAGTGGAACTTACGTTGACAGCTCGAGTAGCAAGCAAAGCAGAAGTTTGCATTTCAAGCATGCGTCGGGCGCAGGCGCTGCTCCCCGCAGGATGCTCGTCCCCTTGGGCGGTCAAGGAGGCAGAAGAGACCTCGTCCATGTCTGCAGAATTCCAGTCTGCATTGTAGTGTTCCAAGGAGCCGAGGCTCTGGTCACTATCAGTGCGCAGAGGAGGAAATCCCCACGGTCCGCCCTGCTCGATGCCCCTAACCGAGGCCTCCAAGGCCAAAGTAGCCTCGGAGCTTGAAGCAGGCCGGTTATCCAATATAAGAGATGCCCTCCGAGCATATTCTTCGGAGGGGCAGTCTCATCAATGGGTGCGGCGAATGGAGGAATTCGGCGTGTCACCGGGGGAGGAGACCTCGGTTGCATCCTTGAGGGAGAAGAGATAGTCAGGGTGCCAGACCCAGATGTTGGTTTGGGGGTGACCTTAGACTTCACCGTCTCTTTTTCTTTCTCCTTGCCCTTCTCCAACGGCAAGGTAGTCTGGCGAACTGGTTTTTGGGGCTGCTGCTTGGGCTGTTGCTTCTGCTGATGCTTCTTGTTGCTGCTGTTGGTTGCGGGCAGTCTGGCTGCGGGGGGAGAGTCGAGGCTCCGGCAAGGCGGTAGCCGGAGTTCTGGCGCGATTGATCCCCGCATCCGTTGAGGACGCGGAGAAGTCTGACCTCGGGTGGGGGCAGATTTCCCCAAGGCCGGGCCAGACCTCGGTGGAGGATCCGGGGCGAGAGTTCGTCGGGGTGGTCGTGGCTTCAGAGGCACCAACGGGTGCAGTCATGGAGGATACCTCCTGATCCACGTCTATGGGGGCACTGCAACGAAAAGAGAAGGTCAAGTGTTAATACCGAGATAATATGTTTAAACAACAAACATTGTTGGCTATAGAAGCAAAGCATTACCCATCCGAGGTAGGAAACCTCCATGAGGAGGAAGTCCGGACTTCTTCAGCCGGCGTCTCTTGACCGGAGCCTCAGTGGGTCCGGAGGCTCCAGTGGCGGATGGTTCGGCGGCCGAAGTTGCGGCACCAGCGCGTTTCCGGCTGGTTGCTGGAGTAAAGTTCGGAAGGTGAGGAAGGCGGAGAGAGGTACCGCGTTTATTGGTTCCATGACGAGGAACCCCTCCTCGTCATCCGAAATCTCTTGAACTGAAGCTTGTGCTTGAGGCTTACCCGCGGTGGTGATGCGGGCCGAGGCAATGGGCATATAATCCTCGTCGTCAGGGTCCACGTTGGATGGTGGGTCCTCGACAGGGAGATCCTTGCCGAAGTGGTCCGCAGGATGGACTCCATCCTCGGCGGTCTGGCGGGCGAACAGCTGTATGCAGACATATGAAAAAGTTAGGAAGAAAAATTGTCAAGGTGAACGTCGGTAGCAAGACCTCGGTGGTAAAGAAGTATCGAAGAAAACGTCGGAATAGCGTACCTGTTTCGCTGGATTGGTCCGGTAGTGGGGTTCCCTTCCCCATGTCCAAGCGTCAGAGATCTTGGACTTGGTGATAGCTCGGACTCGCCGAGCTACCGCGGCGTTGTCCAGTGCAACGTGCGTATGCGGGTGGGGTCATAAAGACCGCTCATGTGGCAGATCTTGTGAGACCTCGCCTGAAGAGGGGAGACCCTGCGCTTCACGAATGTGCAGGCCAGGTCGTCGGCCGTCAGGACTTTCCCGTCGTTCCCGGGGTCTTCCGGGTCCTGCCATTTCGCAATATACCCATGGATGGACTTGAGTTCGCCGGTGTGAGGGGGAGTGTAGTCCCAGTTGAGCTGTTCTGTAGGAGGGCTGAGGTTGAACGCCGGCAGGTTGAGGAGGTCCTCTTCGCCGGAGTTCTTCACGTAAAACCACGTCCGGAGCCACTTGCGAACGGTGTCCGGAGTAGTGATACGTGGGAAGATGGAGTTTCGGCGAGGAGCTATGGTGGCAGCTCCGCAGGCGGTTAATTGCTTGGGCAGATCCTTGTTCTTTGGATCCGGGATCACTTGCCGCTTGAGTTGGAAGTAGCGAGAAAAGAGGTCTACCGTGGCTTCGAGGCCGAGGTATCCCTCAGAGAAGGAAACAATGCAAGAGAGTGGTGATGGCGTTGGCGGGGAGGTGATGAACCTGGAGTCCGAACTTGTCGAGGAAGCTCCGGAAGAAATCACTAACGGGCAGTCCGAAGCCGCGCTGGAAGTGCGCACGAAGACCACCCGTTCCCCTTGCTGACTTGAGGCTCGAGTTCGCCCTCTGGCAGGCGACACTCTACCCCGGCGGGAATCCGCCGAGTCGCCCTGAGCCACTGGATTTCGTCCGGAGTTACATCCGAACCTTCCCAGCCGGCTCGTTCTCCGACCTCCAGTTCGAGGTCTGGAACCTCGGTTTGTTCCGAAGTCTCAGGAGGAGACATCTCGGCAGAATCAATCTGCAGAGAATGCGCAGAAGTTTAGCAAAGGAAAAAGTAATCTGGAATCTAGTACAATATTTGGCTAACTCAGGAGGAGTTTGGTGGCTATCTTATGTGCATAGAGGCATATCTATGCTAGGCGAACATCTATCCGAGGCATGAAACCATTTCTACCCAAAAGTATGCGAGTAAGATCTACCGGAGGGGTAAATAGAGTTTTATTCAAGAACATATGAAGAACCAAAGCGCGAAGAGGAAGAAACCTAGAGCAATGCCTAGGGTATCAAGAAAGGGAGTACATACCGTGAAAATGAGGTGCTGAAGGGCGGCGCCGGTGACGCGGTCGCAGCGGCGACGAAGGAGCTGCTCGTCGGCGGCGGCGGGAACGCGTTTCTTCTCAACGGAAGCGGCAGCACTGGTTGCGATGGAGGCGAGACGGCGAGTGAATGAGGAAGAAGAGGGAAGCACTGCCCTGGGCCCGTATTTATAACCGCGGGCGGTAACTGCGCACTACCGCGCGGTTATCGGAGCGGCGAGTGGGATCGTTTGTGCACAATGCCCACGTGGCACGAAGATAGCGGTGGACAGCAGGCCACAGGATCGGTTGCAGGAGGCAAACCGTCGTGCGGCGCGGTTACTGGAGCGTGAAGCGGCGCAAGCGGGAAACCTCCGCTGACGTGGGCCGCGTGGTGGAAAGCACTCGAGTGCTTTGACTATCGTGGACCAGGAAGTGACGGATGGGACACGTGAACAGTGTTCTCTGACCGAAGTCAGTAAAAGATGCAGAAATCGAGGGGTTGACGTCCGAGATCTCGGCGGATACTTCGGAAAAGCGTATGGCCCGAGGAACAGACCGATGGATTTCTCGGAGTATTGGTTCGGTAACCTGCAAAACATCGTAGCGCATGTGGTTTCGGGTTGAACCTGGTGCGGCCTTTCATCCGAGGCTGCAAGACCACATCAGCTTCGGGGACTACTGTCGGGGGGTTACCCCCGGGTAGGGTAATGATGAGGTCAAGACATGTAAGGTAAGGTAGTAAGCTGTCCGAGGTAGCGATTGAGCAAGGACGCAGGAGGCGTCATCCGACGTAAGGTGTACGTCCGAGGTATATTCTCCGAGGTATATCCTCCGAGGTATCAACCTCGGGGCAGTCAGCTAGCTACCACAGGAATAAGGTATTCTCTACCGAGGTATAGGATCCGGAGTATTATCCGAGGTTGGCAGCAAGGATCGAGGCATGTCAGAGAGGTCACGGGCGCCGCAGAGCTCGTGGCCCGAGGCTTCAGAGGACGGCGAGGTCCGTCCACGGGTTTCCCGGAAGCTCGGGGGCCTAGGAGCTGACTCGGCTATTTCGGGAAAGGTCTACAGGCTAGACCTCGGCAGGCTACTGAAGTATGACCGGAAGAGGAAAGCTAGGCCTGGCTGGCCTGACAGTCCGGCCGTTGAGCTGGCAGGAGGCAGAGGCTTGTCTTCTACCTTTTGGCCATGCCATTGTCAGTTGTAGGCAGGGGTAAAAATGTACTTCGGCCTGTGTATATATGCGACATCTCTACCTCCAGGGAGGAGGAGGCGAGAACCCTAGCTCATTTCTCCCTTCATAGTTTCATCTTCTATCTAGAGCTCTCACTTGAGCAGCATCATACAGCTCGAGGAGCACCTTGTACCTGAGAACTACACTGATATATTGAGAGAGGAAAGGCAGGAGTAGGGTTTTACTTCCTCACGAAGGCCCCGAATCTGGGTACATCGTGGTGTCTTTTGTGTTCTTGGCTTTCTTGGCTTCTTGTTCATGTTCTTGTGGTTTCTTGCATGTTCTTGCTTGTGCACATCTTGAGTGCATAAACCCTCCCCGGATTCCCCCCAACGACCATTCGGCCCCAACTAAGCCATACCCATGGCATCTGCGTGATTCCCACCACGACATAAAGCTTCTTGGGCAAAACCAAAATACTTGCACCAAGATCACACAAGGCATTGCAATCAAAATCATTCACCTTTACCTTAATGATGGGTTCCCAACCATCTTCTAATTTCCTAGGAATAGAAGCTTTAAGTTTCAACTTCTCCTCCCTAGCTTGCAAAAGAGCATTTGTAATATGCTTTGTAAACGCCAAATTAATAGTGCTAGCATTGGGACTTCTAGATAATTTTTGCAAGAACATAATAACTTCAGAGATGTTACAATCATCAAAATCAAAATCATTATTGTCAATGGTGGTGGAACCATTGTCTCCAATAGTTTGAAAAATTTCAGCACTTTTATCAGAAAAAGTTTCAGCAGTTTTAGGCAATTTCAAACGCTTTGCAGAAGTAGTAGAGACATTACCAACACCAATAACATTACTATCAATAGTAGGAAGTTACTAGCATGTGAAACATTAGCATTACTAGTGGTGGTGATAGTACAAACTCTAACTATACTATTCTCTTTTTCAAGTTCTTCCTCTTTTTCCCACTTAGCATGCAATTTAGCCAACATCCTAATATTATTATCAATTCGAACTTGGATGGCATTTGCTGTAGCAAATGACTTAGTATCTTTAACTTCATTAGCCATAACTTTCAGTTTTAGAATTTCAACATCATGAGCAAGACTATCAACTTTAGAAGCAAGAACATCAATTTTTTCAAACTTTTCCTCAACAGTTTTATTGAAAGCTTTTTGTGTGCTAATAAATTCTTTAAGCATAGCTTCAAGATCAGAGGACACACTTCTATTGTTGCTGTAGGAATTACCATAAGAATTGCCATAACCATTTGAAGGATAAGGCTTATAGTTGTTGCTACCAAAATTATTCCTATAAGCATTGTTGTTGAAGTTGTTGTTTTTAATGAAGTTTACATCAACATGCTCTTCTTGAGCAACCAATGAAGCTAAAGGAACATTATTAGGATCAACATGAGATCTACCATTCACAAGCATAGACATAATAGCATCAATCTTATCACTCAAAGAGGAGGTTTCTTCAACAGAATTTACCTTCTTACCTTGAGGAGCTCTTTCGGTGTGCCATTCGGAATAGTTGATCATCATATCATCAAGTAGCTTTGTTGCTGCACCTAAAGTGATGGACATAAAGGTTCCTCCAGAGGCTGAATCCAATAAGTTCCTTGAGGAAAAATTTAATCCTGCATAAAAGGTTTGGATGATCATCCAAGTAGTCAGTCCATGAGTGGGACAATTCTTCACCAAAGATTTCATTCTTTCCCAAGCTTGAGCAACATGTTCATTATCAAGTTGTTTAAAATTCATAATGCTACTTCTCAAGGATATAATCTTAGCAGGAGGATAATATTTCCCTATGAAAGCATCTTTGCATTTTGTCCAAGAATTAATACTATTTCTAGGCAAAGAAAGCAACCATTCTTTAGCTCTTCCTCTCAAGGAGAAAGGAAAAAGTTTCAGTTTTATAATATCCCCATCCATATCCTTATACTTTTGCATTTCACAAAGTTCAACAAAGTTATTAAGATGGGCAGCAGCATCATCAGTACTAACACCAGAAAATTGCTCTTTCATAACAAGATTTAATAGAGCAGGTTTAATTTCATAAAATTCTGCTTTAGAAGCAGGTGGAGCAATAGGAGTGCATATGAAATCATTGTTGTTTGTGCTAGTGAAGTCACACAACTTAGTGTTCTCAGGAGTACTCATTTTGAAAAACAAAATCAAACTGAATTAAACAAGTAACTAATTTTTTTGTGTTTTTGATAAAGAGAGCAAACAAGACTAAATAAAAATAAACTAAGCAAGACAAATAACAAAGTAAAGAGATTGGGTGTGAGAGACTCCCCTTGCAGAAGCAATTCGGTTTTCCCCGGCAACGGCGCCGGAAAACATGTTGCTAGCTCTAAGTTGACGAGGGAATATTTCCCCGGCAACAGTGCCAGAAACAATGCTTGTACGTCACACGTCAGTTGGGAACCCCAAGAGGAAGGTATGATGAGTGCAGCAGCAAGTTTTCCCTCAGTATGAAACCAAGGTTTAATCGAACCAGTAGGAAAACAAGGTTGCTTCGAAGGTGTTGGTGAAGGAGTGTAGTGCGGCGCAACACCAGGGATTCCGGTGCCAACGTGGAACCTGCACAACACAATCAAATTACTTTGCCCCAACTTAACAATGAGGTTGTCAATCTCACCGGCTTGCTGAAAACAAAGGGTTAAACGTATCGAATGGAAGATGATGTTTGTTTGCATAAAACAGTAGAGAACAATGATTGCAGTAGATTGTATTTCAGATGTAAAAGAATGGACCGGGGTCCACAGTTCACTAGTGGTGTCTCTCCAATAAGATAACTAACATGCTGGGTAAACAAATTACAGCTGGGCAATTGACAATTGATAAGTGCATATAACATGCATGTGTGAGCTGTGGTGTCTACTATGAGATTCATTTGGGCATTACGACAAAGTACATAGACCGCTATCCAGCATGCATCTATGCCTAAATAGTCCACTTTCCGGTTAACATCCGTACCCCTTCCAGTATTAAGTTGCAAGCAACAGACAATTGCATTAAGTAATGTGCGTAATGTAAACAATACATTCATCCTTGAATAAAGCATTGCTGTTTTACCCCTAGTGGCAACAACACATCTACAACCTTAGAACTTGTTGTCACTATCCCAGGTTAAATAGAGGTTGAACCCAACTATCATGCAAAAATACCCCCTCTTGGAGTCACAAGTATTCACTTGGCCAAGGTTTCAACAAGTAACGGAGAGCATGCAAGATCACAAATGACATAGACATGATAATATAATATTCAGCTCCACATAGGTATCAATATAAGTCAGATCCCAGTAAACACAACATGTAGCATTATAATAAGATGATCTTGATCATGATAGGCAGCTCACAAGATCTAAACATGATGGCACAAGTGGAGAAGATAACCATCTAGCTACTGCTATGGACCCGTAGTCCAAGGATGAACTACTCACGCATCACTCCGGAGGCGGGCATGGCGATGTAGAGCCCTCCGGTGATGATTCCCCTCTCCGGCAGGGTGCCGGGAAGAGCTTCAGAAACCCCCCGAGTTAGGGTTGACGACGGCGGCGGCAGCGAATATGTCCTGGATGAAAGGCTCGGTGTTTTAGGGTTTTCTCGTCTCGGGGAATAAATAGGCGAAGGGGCGATGTCGGCGGACCCCCGAGGGGCCCAAACCACCAGGTGGCACGGCTGGGCCCACTGCCGCGCTAGCCTGTGGTTTGGCCACCTCGTGGCTCTCCTTCGTCTCTCCTTCGGACTCCGTGTACGTGCTGGAAAAATAGGGACTTGACCTTTTGTTTCGTGCAATTCCGAGAATATTTCCAGAAGTAACTTTCTGAAACCAAAAACAGTAGAAAACAGGGAACTGGCACTGTGGCATCTTGTTAATAGGTTAATCCTAGAAAATGCATAAAAGTGATATGAAGTGTATATAAAACATGTAGCAAATGGTATAATATAAGCATGGAACAGCAGAAATTATGGATACGTTGGAGACGTATCAGAGCTCGGGTCTACATTCAGAACAACTAATGACGTAAGAAGAGTGGAAAACATCAAGCAAAAGACTCGGGGGCTACGCCTCCCGATTACTGAATTTCATATCTCATGATAAAGCACAAATACGATGTTCGATGCTTTACATATAGCAAGCAAAAGCATAAAATCCCTAACTCGATACAACTATTCGACGGAGGAATCACTCGGTGGCCATCGACTTTTTGGAAGAGGCTTTCCTTGCCTGGACCTTGGCGGCCCTGTCTTCAATAGTTTTCACAAGCTGTTGAGCATACTGTTTGGCGGCCTCCATCCAAGTACCTAACCCCACAGTTTTGCTGCCAGGACCTCTCGGGAACTTCGTCGTCACCATGTCAAAATCTGCATCGACTCCGTGCGCGAGCAACAGGAGAAAAGTAGTCTGGGCACCACTTACCATTTGCTCGCGACAGAAATCGGCGACGGCAGTCCCTTCTGGCTTGAAAAGCTCCACCAACTCTACAAATGTCGATGGCAGCTCGTCATCTGGAAAGAAACTGCTGTGAAGGGCGCCCAGTGCACTCGCCGCCTTTGACAACATATCTCCTGCTCTCCCGCTGGCGGCTTCCGTGATGGTCACACTCTCATTGAGCGAGGCGTCCACACTCTGCTTGCCGGGTGCGGCAGGGCCATCCATCACACCTAGGAAAACATACAATGTAAGGTTCAGCAATCTTCTACGCAAATGTAATATCCAATGCAAAAGCAAGGCTGCGTACCAGTCAAGGCGGTGCTGCAGGCGGTGAGTTGACCAATCGCCAGACCTTCCCTATCTTCGGCAGTTTTCAGCATTTTTTCCAGACCGGCCACTCAACGATAGGCGTTGTTCATCTTCTCCGCCGCGTCAACTGCTGACTCTACACGCACAAAACAAAAACATAGTCAACAGGCCGCAAAAGGATTCAACTTGAAAAAGCTGTATCCCATAAGAAGACACTCACTCTTGGCAGCTTCGAGTTGATGCTGCAGGGTGGTGACCTCCGTCTCCATGTGAACATACTGGGCGCCAGCCTTCAGTAGCTCTTGCATAAATGGCTACAACACAGCAGAAGCAAGTTCAGAACAGATTCATCGAGTCTATGCACAACTTCAACACCCGATAGTGGTTCAACTGCGATACAAAAGCACAAACTTACATGATCTACGGATACGGAAGTCGACGCAGGAGCACCTATCACCGCCGTCTCATCTTTGTCAGCTGCAACCTCAGGCTCTGGCGGTACGGATGTGTCCGCGGCAGCGGCAGTCGCAGTGGCTGCTGGGGTTTCTTGCGGCTGGTTACGTGTCGTCGATGCCGCACTGCTCTTCTCTACCATAGGTGGCGGTGGCAGGTCCTCATCGGATGATACACTGTGTCACACATGCTGAGTATCCGACTCGACAAAATTCATTAGTCCAAATTGGTAGTGCACAAAATACTTACTCTTTAGTGAGGTCGACCATCCGACCAGGTGCGAGCACGCCTACGCTCGGACGCGACCTTTTCGTCAGGCGCGGAGGAAGAGAGCGGATTGGAGGAACTTCAAGCGGGGCCATGGTCGACTCCGTCGCATTCCCTTCCTTCTCCTCAGAGTCAGCCGTGTCCTCTTCCTCGCGCGACCGCTTTTGCTGACCATTATTGGTATGCATCTCAGCGTCGCCTTCATCAGCTTCTGGAGTATGGGCGGTGGCGATTGAGGTCACCTCATCGTCCGAGCCAACCTCGAGTGGCTCATTATTCGGCACTGGGCCACTCTCTGGCAGTGGAGGCATTGACTCACAAATACTGTGTCCCTGCACATGGAAATAGCAAAAGAAATAAACATACACATGCATAACATAGCAACTAACAAAATGGTGGCGAGTGTTACCTCCGGTAGAGGGTTGCTGGCTTCATAAGGTGCAACTGGCGACTTCGTCTTACACGGTTCGTCGTCAGTCAGTATGGTAAGAGTCCTCACCAGCTTTTTCACCTCACTAACGGACAGCTCCTCCGCAAGTGAGCGGGTTGGATCGGACACCCCGTTGTATGCCCACATGGCGTGAACCCAGGCTCGGAGAGGTTGCACCCGCCTTTTGATAAAGGTGGCCAGCAAATGGATGCCAGTCACCTCCTTGCCAACATTGGTTTGCAGCTTCAAAACCTTATCCAAAAGCATGTCCACTTCTTCAGCTTCGGCTCCAGTCAGTGGCGCAATCCAGGACGGCCTTTTCGCCACAGTGGCGTCTTCATTAAAGGGAGGCAACCCGAACGATTGGTTGCCCGTGGTCACATCCTTGATGTAGAACCACTTCTGGCGCCACCCTTGCACAGACTCAACAAACTTAATTTTGAAGTACTCAACGTCAGATCGAGTTTGCACTCCAAAACCGCCAGGGCCCTTGACGCTGTGCTGGCGCTTGACATTGAAAATGAGTCGAAACAACCCAAAGTGGGGCGCAACGCCCAAGAAGCACTCGCAAAGCACGAAGTAGCAAGCAACGTGCAAAAGCCCGTTGGGGGTGAAATCGTGCAGTTGCACCCCATAGACGTGCATCAGCGCACGAAGAAAATCGTGAACAGGGAAGGAGAATCCCCTGTTCACAAAATCCACAAAACATACCCTTTCATTGCGGCCGGGGCGCGGGATTACCTCGGCGCCGGGATGCGAACCTGCGTCGGGTCCGCCGGGATCAGCCCGTCATTCCTCAGGCCGGTGAGCATCCGCTTGCTCACCGTAGATTTGGTCCAGGCGCCCTTCTCCCTCTTCAATCCGATGGCGGCGGCCCCGCCAGCGGCGCTGTCCGCCGAGGCATTCGCAGCGCTCCTGCCCATCCGAGTGGCAGGCTTCGTCATCGTAGCGGTGGTTTGGCAAAAGCTTGGATGTCAGGCTATGGCGATGCGAGAGGAAGAAGATGGAGAGCGGCGGAGGAAATGGCAAGTAAAACTTACCCAGCTCCTCCCTGCATATTTACCATCAAAGGAGAATCAATCACAGTCGTCAATCCAAGATCGTGTGCTCCACGCGGAATCCTGCCGTACACGTGGCGGGCATGGAGAGCAACCGTCGCCGGCTATTCCGTCCACTACGCATAGGAATCTAGGAACCATCATCACACCCCGTGAAAATTGCACCAGAGCGGTCAAATCCAGTTCAAACGGCACTGCCCCTCGGTCAGCACTGCATAACGGGCCCACAAGCGTGTCGTGTCCCATCAGTCATACCAAGCACACCATCGCTTGTCAGAAATTGCAGTCGAGGCATGCGTCATTGCTGACGTCACTTCAGGTCTCATACTTGATAGGAAAGTCGAGTCCTTCAAAATTTACGACACAGCCAGTACTTCGACTGCCTCGGTTGTTTTGAAGGTGAAATTGCAAATTATGCAACACAAGACATAAAGGCACTCGATAGTTTCTTCGACTGAAACGTATTACTCCCATTGGGAGCGTATCAAAAAATTCTTCGACTGAAAATGTACAGGATAAAAATATTTGAGATTATCCTCCATTGCAAGCAATAAAGCACAATCTCGGAGGCTACTCCCATCGGGAGCGCTGTCACGCACCCGATAGAATAATGGCAAAGAATCAGTCGACACACGACTCGACTCAGCTGATAAGCACAATGTAACACAAAATCATACACGATAAATTCCCGAGTTGAGTCCGCCGTAAAAATACCTCGGATGCTACATGCATAAGTGCAAAGGTAAGACCCGCCGATATGTCGAGCTGGGCTAAGGACCGCTCCAGCAGCGTTAATCCTTAAAACTTTCCGTGTCAGCAGACATGATGAAAAATCCCGACAGACACGTTGGGTAATCTCAAAATTATACTGCAGAACGATTCAGTAAGACCTCAACGGCCTGAGTCGAGTCTGACCAGTCTGTTCCAGATTCGAGTCCGGGGACTCGAGTTTGATTGAAAGCTAGTAAGGTTTTGCCCAAATGTGCAGTTAACCGGTCCCGATCCGTCGAGTGTACAGGGCCTACTAAGTTATTATCCCTTGATTATCGTAAGCAAAAACCATAGTCGATAAAATAATCGATATAGCCAGAGAAAATGTGCTATTCATACAGGAATTCCAATCGTATACACAGGTACAAAATATATGATGTGCACAGATGAATGAGTCCATGCCCGATTCTTCGAATCAGACAAGTACTCGGGGGCTACTGACATGGATATACCTTTCGGGTACCCTACCGTGGGGTACCTAGTGCACGTATCGACTAGGCCCAACTATCAAGAGCCTACATGAAGACCATGAAAGAAGGCCCAAGAAGCTGGAGTATCTTCCAAGTTAGGCGAAGCCATAGTCGGTTTAGATTTTCCTTACATGTAATCTGAGTCGGTTGCGAACTCCCGGGACCCAGCCTGTTATATAAATGCTGGGAAGGCTGCCGATAGCAGGACACGCAATACTCGAACCAACAAAACCCTAGTGAGATCGACATCTCGCCGGGACTCCATTGTAGCTCGCATATACCCTCATATCAATACCAGACAAGCAGGAAGTAGGGTGTTACTCTCCGGAGGCCTGAACCTGGGTAAATCCTTGCTTTTGCTTGTCAGCCGACGAAACTACCAGCTCTACCATGTTCTCTCCCCCGTAATCTCAACCCTAGATCCTTAACCATGGGATTTGATGAGTTAACCCCTCGTCAGGTAGAATATAGTTGGTCTTTCGGAGGGAGGGGCGTTTTGGTGCCCGAGCATATATACACCTGTTATCTGGACCGACCATGTTACGTTGTGATCTGTGCTTTGGGAGTTTGTCGGCAAGTGTGAGGGAGGGTAAATCCACGGAATGTGTGGTAAATTTAAGGACAGCGCTAGGCGTCCCCCGGGGGATCTTTCCGCCCGATCCCCCGGGTGGAGAGACCGACACGTGTCCTTGTACTGGTCAACGCGGAACAAAGGAATAAACCGTGCGCACCTCTCGCTCCCTCACAGAGAAAAAAAGGCCAAACGCCCCCGCCCATGGCGATGCGCAACCAGAGAAGACGCCGCCCGTCCCCAAAAGTTCGTCGGAGAAGATGCCGCCAGTCGCCGGAGCTTCATCGGAGAAGACGCCGCTAGTCGCCGGAGAAGACGCCACAGCTTCGCCGGAGAAGACGCGGTCCAGGGCCGCAGCAATCGATGGCCCCTTGCAGCAACAAGGACGAACCTTGTCAACGCCGGCGTTTGTTGGCAGCACCACCGGCACCTAATTGCACCATCCCATTTTCGGCAATCGGTAGCACGGCCCGGCAGCGCGCCATGGACAGCTTGAAAAAGACCTAGAAAATACTGCTACAGCCCTACAACCCTTACGTGGATTTGCATAAGAAGGCAAAGAAAATTGCTACAAACTTCTAAGAATTTGCCCCCTCTCGAAGATAAAATTGCATCTTATAAAAACAATTTTGCTACAACTCTTATACGGATTTGCATCAAAAAAGGGGAAGTCTTGCTACAAAGATCCCAAACATTTGCACCACATCAAGAACAAAAAATGTCAAGAAGAAACTTGCTACAAATCATCTGTAACTTTGCATTAATAGTGGAAAAAATTATGCTACAATGCTATCAAAATTTTGCAGTTAATTTCGGCTACAAATTTTATGTGAATTTGCATCAGAAGGAGCAATTTGCTACAAAACTTCTAAGGATTTGCACCTCATGAAGTTAAATTGCATCGTATAAAAAAAGGAATTTGCTACAATTGTTTTACAGATTTGCATCAAAAGGGAAAACCTTTTGCTACAAAGCTTTCAAACAAGAATTGATGTTAATAGAAAAAACTTGCTACAATTGTTTTAGAGATGTGCATCAAAAGGGGAAAATGTTTGCTACAAAGGTTTGAAACATTTGCACAAACAATCAAGAAAAATTGCATAATCTGAAGAATAAAATTGCTACAATTGCTCTCTCGATTTGCATCAAAAGGGGGAAAATTGTGCTACAGAGCTTCCAAAAATTTGCACAACAAGAAAAATGGCAGAAAAACCATTGAAGAAATTTGCTCCCGGACGCCTTCAACCGCGCCCGCCGCACATGCTGCTGCGTTCCTAGCAGCAAGCCCTCCTATCGGCGCCTCAGGTAGCACCGGCCCTAGCGGTGGTTGGAGCAAGGTGATGCGCTGGCCGAGGAGGAGCCGGGCAGCGCTCCAGTAAGAGGAGGGCTGGCCGACGCGGTGGTGGTTGGAGTAGGCCGTTCGCGGTGGGTCGAGGCCGTCCGAGGACGGCGTCGACGGGGCCCACGGGGTGCTGCCAGCGTCAAGCGGAGGAAGTGGCCGAGGAGAGAGAGTCGTGGCGCGGCGGGGCCGTCAGGCGATAGAGGAGCGGCGCCGACGTTGGTGGAGGAGCAGCACGGTAGTCGGGTGAGGCGGCGCGGCGGAAACAACAGGGAAGGAGGCCGGTGCTGGCTGGCGTCGATGGTCTGGTGAGGTGGCGTGGTGGAAACTGTAGGGAAGGAGGCCGGGCCGCCGATGGCTGGAGGCTGCGGTGGTAGGGTGAGACTGCGTGGAGGAAACAACAGGGGAAGAAGCGGCGCTGAGGGAGAAGAACGAGTGGAGGAGAAAGCACGGAACGGGAGAAGATAAGGCAGGAAAAAAAGTCGCGTGCATTACGTTCGCCACGATGGCAGTCGCTCGACCCGGGGGACGGAGTCGCGCGACCCCGATGATCACAAGGCTTTTCCTAAATTTAAGCTGTCGTTCTGTACTGCGCCGGCTAAAAGAGACGGCGTGTGACGTCCCTTTTTTCCTGTCCCTAGGGGACATGACGGTCCCTCCGTCCCCTCGCGCCGCCTTTGCCCCCTCGCCTCGTCGCCCTCTTGCCTCCCCTCACGCGCGGTTGTCCCCTCGAATCAGCACCACAAAGCTTGCATTTTTCGGCGGCGTGAATGTAACATCCCAAAAATATTAATCAGTATTATTATTCCAAAAATGAGAGCCAACAAAAACTTTTGCTTAATTATATGTGTTGGTCTCATATTGTTGCTTGTGTTGTTTATTTCTTGCTAGTTATGTGTTGTTTGCTCTAAATAAAGACTTGAAGAAAAGATGAGAAATAAAATAAAAAGAAAAGCAAGAAAATAAGGTGACAAGTGTCACATAAAATTCTCCAAGTGAGAAATTGTTTTCCTTTACAATAAAATTCAGAGGAGTGGTAATGTAAACACTCCCATGTTATCCTTACTACTTTTCTATCTCCAACAATATTTTAAATTAGTTTTAAAAATTCAAAAGTAAAATTCAATTGGAATTAAAAACCAAATTCAATAATTAAAACCCTATGAACAAAAATGATTCAAAACATTTTATTTTGTAAAGCCAATTTTTGTGAAGCTTCTGCATGCCATGGGAAGGCTTCACAAATTTTCTTGAATTTTTAGAAATAGATTTAGTGCCCTAATTAAATTTAGGAAAATCTTCTGGTTTGAAAAACAAAAGAAAGAAAGAAAAAGGAGAGAGGCCAGGGGGTTTTCTGCAAAACCTTCATCGCCTATCTCTCCGTCGCCGTGTCGACGCCGCACGCCGCGCACCGCGCCGTTCCCCGGCCCCCCCAGGCCCCCCTTGCTCGCAGCCGTCCACGCTTCGAGCCTCTGCAGCCGCCGCAGTCGCTCGAGCACCTCCCTTGACCCAATGCCGCCCCTGTCCCCTGTATCTCCGCCGTGGTTGAACGGACGGCGACCGGCCAAATTGGCCCAGCTCGCTGCTCCCCGACATGCACGGCTCGGCCAGTGCCTTCTAGAACGTGCCCGGACCCCGCTCGACCTCGCAGCGCCACGCCTCGTGCACCACTGCCTCGGATTCGAGCCGAGAGATCGCCGGTGCGCCATGGACACGGCCGTGCGCCCCGTCCACGATACGCCGACTCCCTCGCTATAAGACCACCCTGCACCCCTCTGGAAGCAGCACACCATTCCACTCCCTCGCTCCCCCTCTCCAATTTCACCGTGAGCCGCCAGGAGGGTGTGCCTTGCCGAAGCTCTGCCGCCGTCGAGGTCTGTCGTGGCCGCAGCACCTCGCTGCACCATTCTCCCCTCTGACCCCTCTACGCTGTTGCCTGAGCTGACCGCACTCACCCATCCCTTTTCCCCTTTGATTAGTGCCCAGACGCGGCCGTTGAACCTCGCCGGAGTTGCTGTCCGTGGCCAAGGAAGACGGAGACCTCGCCGCCGACGAACCACTCCACCCCAGCAAGTGCAACTCAGCCAGGAGCTTCCACCTCACCGCCGCCGTCGATCTGCATCATCGCCGCGACCTCCCAAGCCCTCTAGGTGAGAGATTCATCCACCTCGCCGTCGCCGATACCTTTGATCGTGGGCCGTTGGATCTCGATCCAACGGACGCGTACCGCTTCGATTAAATGAAAGAGAGAGAGACTGACGGGTGGGCCCCGCTCGTCAGGATTTTATTAATTTCCAACCGCACACTCTGTCGCTGACGTGTAGGCCCCACCTGTCATAACTTTCAACATTATCCAAACAGAGAGAATTTCTAATTTAGTTTTCTCTGGAAATTCAGTACTGGACCTAACTTCAAAAATCAATAACTTGAGATTTAGGCATCCAAATAAATCAACTCAATTGTTCTGGAAAGCTTATGAAATTGTTTAACCAACCCAATTGGTCTCATGTCATTTAATTAAATAGATAAAAAGTATTATTAAAAACACTACAGAAGGTTTAAATTCTAAACTTGTTTTTTCTGATACTCTGTTAGTCAAATAATTCCAAACCAATTTTGCTAGCTTAGTACTGCCTTGTTTAGCTTCCCTAATTTTGGTAGAATTATTTGTGCATATTAATTGTTTAGTATGAAGTTGAAGTTTGAACACCCTTCTGCACTCAAACATTTAAATATGTTAAATGGTTAACCCAAATGATTAGGACCAATTTTGTTAGTCACACATAGCATGTTTAGTTACCCCTAAAAGGATTTAATTTAGGAGCAACAGAATTTAATTGGTAGCTAAAACTTGATTATTAAGCTTCTGGATTCAAACCTTGTGTAGGGAGTTTGGTAACTCCAATTGATCCAAATCAATTTGTTGTCTTCTACACATCAGTAGCTTTCATAGAAATTTAGTTTGTATTTTTGTGACCAACAGAACTCAAGTTGTGGAATTAAACATGTTCCACAAGTTTCTGCCATAGTTTTGAACATAAATAAATAATGTTTAATTCAATATTTTGAAACCAAATTGTATGGTTTGATGTGGGCAGTAGCTAATTGTGATGTTTGATTGATATGTTGTGATGCTTGCTTGAGTAGTTTAGTAATTGTTTGCATTGCTTGTTTGACGTTTAGACGAGAACGTTGCCGGAATCTACGAGGAGGGGGAATTCTCTGATCATCAAGCACAAGAACCCGAGAACTTTGCCGAGCAAGGCAAGCTACTCCCTGAGCTTGCACCTAAATACATATGCATCTACTTTGATCAAATGATTACTCTTAAGGCAATGGTTTACAAAACCTTTTCAAAAGTATATGGATATTATTTTGCCACCCTATGTAGTAGTAGTTATATAAAACTATAGGATGGGAAACAATGTTGTTTATTCAAAACTCCTTTAAAAGACTTGTGGTTATGGAATACCGAGATGTCGGTGTGGAAGTAAAGAAGTGGAGAATGGTGATGTTTATGAAAAATGCACATTGTGTCCTAGTACTATGACAACCAATCTTACCCTGTGCGACCACATCTACCCACATATGGGAAAGGGCGTAGTCATATAATTTGCTCATATTAGTATGGGATGCCTCAACAACGAGGATGACCTCGTTCCATGAGGGGATGGTTTGGTGACCTACCCCTGACCTGGGTCCTAACACGATGGTGGGAGGATTGAAGGGTTCGCTCGCCGGGCAGAACTACGAGTCCTCACACTTAGGTTTCCCGACGGGGAATCTGGACTGGGTGTGATGGAAAGGATGATAAATTCGTAGCGGTAGGGTCCTATACTAGCATGAGCAAAGGACAGGCTATGGTCGGCGGCTTACTTCGCATACACCTTGTATGGCGAGACGTGGCAGACACGATGAGTTGCCGGATGGATGGGGAAAAGCGTGCTACCTCTGCAGAGTGTAAAACTATTCGAATAGCCGAGTCCTCGGATATGGACAGTTGGGAGGCTGTCCTAGACCATGTGCAAGTTTTTGGAAAAGCTTTTAAGTTTAAAAGAAACTGAAATGGTGATGGTGTTACACAGCTATACCAAATGAAGTGGTATGAGTTGTTGGAATAAATGGACTATGGTGAGCCATGGTCAGAAAAGGAGGAGTTTTGAGAAACAAAATGAGATGGTGACTTCTTTCAAAGATGTTATAAAACTCTTCTTACCTTTTTCAATAAAGATATAGAGATGTTTTAAACAAATAAAAGTTGTAAGTTAAAATAAAACTAGTGCATACTCATGTTGGGGTAGTTTGCGAGTACATTCAAATGTACTCATATTGGTTTCGTCCCTGGCTATTGTCCTAGCCAGACTACGAGGAGGAGCACTACGCCGAGCAGGAATATGGCGACTTCTACGCAACTAAGGATCTCCACAAGTCAGCTGCCTGTCGGGTCGTCATCGTTAGAATATGATGTCTACTACGCCGTAGCTTCCGCTGATATTTTGGTTTGGCCCATGAAGGCACCTATGTAAGAACTTGGTCTAAATGACCATTTATGTAAGACTTTTATTCGGTATGTAATGGATGTAAACTTTGGTATCCAATTCGGATTATGTGCAACGACAGACTGATCACGGGATCGTTGTGTTAAGCATAATCGGGTATTTCGGACAGCTAGTCCGGGGTCCCCACAGACTTGGTATCAGAGCCATCCTGACTTTAGGAAACCTTAGTTAGCATGGTCGTTTGTCAAATGTTACAAAAGATGAATTTCTAAAAAGAAAGGAATGAAGTATTTTCGAAAACTGCTTATCTCCAATCCTCTTACTTATGCAAAATTTTACTCCATTAAATATTACATTTTCCTTGTATCCCTAAAATTTTGCACACCTCTCATTAAGCTTAAAATTTGACTCACTTGTTGCCCTACTATATTAAAATTTTGATATACTTGTCACCTAACTAACTTAAAATTTTGCTTAAAAATTGTAGATGGCACTCCATTGGACCGAGTTCGTTCAGCTGGAGAAGGACAGCAAGTTGACGTTTGAGAGGGACTTGTTCGAGTTGACCAAGCTGTTAGGTCGCCCCGCTCCAGAGTTTGAGGGAGCTCAGATTGACGTTCACGGTGTCGGAAGGCTGAGCTGGCTCATCAGTCGTCAGTTCGCAGGAACATCAAGTCTCCCAGTTCCAGGACGCTCATCTTCACCACCAAGGAGGCCACCTGGGTTGACGGTCTCTGTACTGCTACACAGAGGATGCTAGCCCGACTTTGTGAGGAGCACAAGGCGGAGTTAGTAGACTCCCGTTTCCGGTTCTACGGGAGGCGCAACTGCGATGGACACCCTACTCCTTCACCTTACCACCCGATGTTTGGGAGCTACATCATGGACATGGAGATCTTACTTCAGTGCACTCAGGATGATCTGTTGCGCACTAGGATTCAGCTTCACTTTGACCGCGAGTCGCTCGTTGAGCTTCGCGAGAACGAGGAGAAGCTGATGGAGGAGAAGGTCGCTCTTCTCAGGAAGAGGGCCCAGCTGAGGAGACTATCGTGAAGCTCCGCAAGAAGGTGGCAGAGCAGGACGAGCTGATTGAGGATCTAGAGCACCATACTGACGAGATGGAGGAGGAGGGCGAGGATCTCCGCAAGGAGAACAACGCTTTCCTCAGTGACGATGATGACTTCGTGGAGGAGATGGATTGTGAGGAGGAGATGATGAGGAGGAGTTAGTTGACGAGGAGGAGGAGCCACTCGAGGACGAGGAGGAGGATCCCGAGGAGCCAGCCTACCAGTCAGATGCTGACGTGTTAGAGCTGGAGGTTCCACCTCAGTAGGCGAGTGACTTGATCACTACCGCAGGATTAGGTTGACCCCTATCGCTAGTCGAGTCGAAGTAGTGGTTCTTTTGGAAACCAGATGCTATGTATCTAGATGTAAGGTGATGTTGTAAGCTTGATGTTGTTGTGAACTCCTTGATGTGTTGTTTGTGAAATATAAGTATGTTTGTCTTGTTAATCTGTGAAATATTTTCATATAAATCTTAAATTAATCAACCACTTGAGAATCGTCTTTTCCCTTAGTCGAACTTTTCTTGCCTTGCTCTTATACCCGGTGTGCTTCAGGATGCCGCCCCGTCGCAGCAATGCGGAAGGATCAGGATCAGCACCACCACCACCGGACCCAACCCCCCCCAACTTCTCGCGCTTATCATGGAGGAACGTGAAAATGCCCGGCAGAGCGCCAGCTCATCTCGCTGCCCTACAACAACTCGCAGCCGCTTATAACAACAACAACAATAACAACAACAACAACAACAACAACAATGGTGGTAATGGCAATGGCGATGGAACCAGCGATCTACCTTAGGCGATTTCAGAAGACCAACCCACCCACCTATCCAAGGGACTTCACCCACTGGAGGCCGATGATTGGCTTCGCACCATCGACAACAATCTGGAAGTTGCTGCTGTGGGAGAAAATGAGAAAGTGTTGTATGCAACCCACTATCTCGCTGGACCTGCAAGAGCTTGGTGGGAAACTACCAAGGCTCTCCAGCAAGCTGGTCATGTTATCAACTGGGCTGAGTTCCAGGAGAAGTTCCGCAAGAAGCACATTCCTACGGACTCATTGAGAGGAAGAAGGATGAATTCCGCAAGCTGAGGCAGGGAAGTAGAGATGTGGTCGGTTATCTGAGAGTTTACCGACTTATCTCGGTATGCTCCTGATGACACCGACAAAGAAGAGAAGAAGATGGAGCGTTTCATGAGTGGACTTCATGATGAACTGCAGTGTGCTCTGGTTATCCATGACTTCCGTGATCTGGAGTCACTTGTGGACAAAGCCATCCAGCTGGAGACCAAGCGCAAGTCTATGTATGAAGGTCGCAAGAGGAGGATGAATGCTCAGGAAGGTTCGAGCAGCCAGAAACCTCGTATCTTTCAGCAGAACCCCAGGCCTGCCTATCGTCCACCCCAAGCACCACGCCCCAATTTCCCTAACCGCCCAAACAACTTCAACCGCCCCAATGACAATAACCGTTCTGGAGGAAACTTCAATAACTTCAATCTCCGCCCCAAGGTTGTCTGCTTTGAATGCGGCGCCCCAGGACATTACTCCAGAGAATGCCCCAATCCCAAGAAGCCTGTCCAGCGCCCCAATGCACCTGCACCGAACAATGGTCAAGGCCGCAATGGAAATGGTAATGGCAAGAATGCCGCACCCCGCGGGAATGCTGCTGTTGTCAGAGGCCGTCTGCACCACATCAATGCTGAAGAGGCTGAAGAAGCGCCAGATGTTGTGCTGGGTACGTTCCTTGTCAACTCAGTACCTGCAACTGTTCTGTTTGATTCTGGTGCCACCCATTCGTTTATTACCAAAGAGTTTGTTTCTAAGGGAGGTTTAGTCGGGAGTCTTTTACCCAAACCAATGTTGGTACAAACCCCAGGACTGTTAGCCAAAACCAACCAGATGTGTTCCGAAACCCCCATAGAAATTGGAGGAGGAAGGTTTGCAGCCGACCTAATTATCTTAGGAAACCAAGGCATAGATGTTATTCTTGGAATGGATTGGTTAGCCAAGTATCACGGTCGTATTGACTGTGCCCGAAGAGCTGTTTCTCTCACTTCTGATGATGGAGTTGAAGTGGAGTATGCATCTGAGACCAGCCAGACCAGACCCGGATGCCATGAGAGCATAGCTCGACCCGCCCTAGATGAGATCCGTGTTGTTCACCTGTTCAAGGATGTTTTCCCAGAAGAATTGCCTGGTATGCCGCCAGACCGGGATATTGAGTTCATAATTGAGCTTATCCCAGGGACATCCCCCATATCCCAAAAGCCTTATCGGATGAATCCGGAAGAACTGGTTGAGTTGAAGAAGCAGTTGGCTGATATGCTAAGCAAAGGTCTTGTCCGCCCAAGCGCTTCACCATGGGGATCACCCATTATTTTTGTGGACAAGAGAGACGGTACCACACGCCTGTGTGTGGATTATCGCAAGCTGAATGACGTGACCATTAAAAACAAGTACCCTCTTCCCAAGATCGAGGATCTGTTCGATCAAATGAACGGAGCCCGAGTCTTTTCAAAGATCGATCTTCGGACAGGTTACCATCAGTTGAAGATCCGAGAGACAGATATTCCCAAGACCGCCTTCACCACCCGTTACGGTTTGTTTGAATACACCGTGATGTCCTTTGGTCTGACCAATGCCCCAGCCTATTTCATGAATCTCATGAACAAGATTTTCATGGAGTACCTCGACAAGTTCGTGGTAGTTTTCCTTGATGACATCCTTATTTATTCCAAGACCGAAGAAGAGCATGCTGAACACCTGCGTCTAGTTTTGGAGACCCTCCAAGAGCACCAGCTGTATGCCAAGCTTAGCAAGTGTGAGTTTTGGCTCAGTGAAGTGGCATTTCTCGGACATATTGTATCTGCTGGAGGAATTTCTGTTGACCCTGAGAAGATACAAGCCATTCTTGACTGGTTATCCCCAACCAGTGTGAAATCCGAAGCTTTCTCGGACTTGCCGGTTATTACCGCAAGTTCGTTGAAGGATTTTCCAGTATAGCCAAACCCATGACCCAACTGTTGAAGAAGGACAAGAAGTTTGAATGGACTCAGAAATGTGAGGATAGTTTCCAAGAACTGAAGAAGAGACTAACCTCAGCCCCAATCTATTATATTATTAAAACAACAAACAATGGACGGTGGAGATTGGTCCAATCAAATTTTAGATTTTTCGGCGGTCAAGATGATCCGACAAACCGAGTAGCCTGTGCGCGCAGCCCAATCTGTAACGTACCGGGACTCTCTCTATTTTTAGTTTTTTAGTCTCCTATTCGATCACGTAGATGCCAGGAGAAAAATATGTTTATTGCAATCGATGGATGCATCG
Organism: Poa pratensis; assembly: GCA_947311845.1. Lineage (NCBI taxonomy): Eukaryota > Viridiplantae > Streptophyta > Magnoliopsida > Poales > Poaceae > Poa > Poa pratensis. The sequence goes on from CAMZMU010000073.1 coordinate 12,190,381, forward strand.
CTGCATCCTAGGCTCCTAGGGGAGCGCCGCCGCTTTTTCCCGGCCACCAGCGATGTCCACCGACGATTCAGTAGACGGTGCCGCCAGTTGCCGTTGTAGCAGCCGGAGAACAGATCCTGTCCACCAGCGCTGTCCCACCCGAGGTCTTCCACATTAACGCATAGTGTTTAACCTTTTGGCTTCACGTTATTCCCTCCTGCAGTTGCAGTTGCGACCGTTGTCAGAGCGTAGAAGGCGTGGTCTCTACTGCCAGTAGAGGTATGATTTTCATTATAAATAGATTGATTAGTAGAGCTTAATCTAGCACCCAGGCAGGTTCGAAACCAAAGGTTATGTCAAATTGGAGATATTTGAGTTTATAATATGTTTTCTCGGCTTCGCGTGATTTTTTGTGTGTAGCTACGAAGCCCATGACTGAAATCTTTCTCACTGTGACACTGCAGCTGCGGCCGTTGGTCAGAGGCGCAGAAGGACGTCGTATCTACGATCAGTAAAGGTATGATTTTCATTGTAAATAGATTGATTAGTAGAGCTTCTACATATTTTTACTGAATCTAGCACCCAGCCAGGTTGAAAACCAAAGGTTGTGCTAAATCCGAGGTATTTGAGTTTATAATATGTTTTCTCGGTTTCGCTTGATTTTTTTTGTGTAGCTACGAAGACCATCACTGAAATCTTGCTCACTGGATCAGTACCTAACACATGGAGTTGCTTGCAGATAGGGTACCGTATTTGTGAGATCATGCTTGCATATTCAGATTTATTCTGGTACTTTTACAAAGTTGTGTTACTATATAGAACGCAAATTGATTGATGTTGCTGTTAGGCAGTATTAATTGGTTGCAATATTCACATTTACACTGATGCTTATACGAAGTTCTCTAACTTTATAGAGTGCATATTGCGTGATGTCGCTGCTCGACGGTACTAATCTGTTTCCTGACAGATTAGGACTCAAATTTATTTTCTATTTGGCTCAGCTTGCACTGCTTGCTTCGGTGAAAAAATAAATAAGGGGTCCACATATCAGTTTTATACATTGATGTGGATGGTGTGCATAACCAATACGTTTAGAACCTTCATTTATTTGTTGTTACTGTTTATTGCAGGACTTATATAACGACAAACAATGGACGGTGGAGATTGGTCCAATCAAATTTTAGATTTTTCGGCGGTCAAGATGATCCGACAAACCGAGTAGCCTGTGCGCGCAGCCCAATCTGTAACGTACCGGGACTCTCTCTATTTTTAGTTTTTTAGTCTCCTATTCGATCACGTAGATGCCAGGAGAAAAATATGTTTATTGCAATCGATGGATGCATCGCTGCATCCTAGGCTCCTAGGGGAGCGCCGCCGCTTTTTCCCGGCCACCAGCGATGTCCACCGACGATTCAGTAGACGGTGCCGCCAGTTGCCGTTGTAGCAGCCGGAGAACAGATCCTGTCCACCAGCGCTGTCCCACCCGAGGTCTTCCACATTAACGCATAGTGTTTAACCTTTTGGCTTCACGTTATTCCCTCCTGCAGTTGCAGTTGCGACCGTTGGTCAGAGCGTAGAAGGGCGTGGTCTCTACTGCCAGTAGAGGTATGATTTTCATTATAAATAGATTGATTAGTAGAGCTTAATCTAGCACCCAGGCAGGTTCGAAACCAAAGGTTATGTCAAATTGGAGATATTTGAGTTTATAATATGTTTTCTCGGCTTCGCGTGATTTTTTGTGTGTAGCTACGAAGCCCATGACTGAAATCTTTCTCACTGTGACACTGCAGCTGCGGCCGTTGGTCAGAGGCGCAGAAGGACGTCGTATCTACGATCAGTAAAGGTATGATTTTCATTGTAAATAGATTGATTAGTAGAGCTTCTACATATTTTTACTGAATCTAGCACCCAGCCAGGTTGAAAACCAAAGGTTGTGCTAAATCCGAGGTATTTGAGTTTATAATATGTTTTCTCGGTTTCGCTTGATTTTTTTTGTGTAGCTACGAAGACCATCACTGAAATCTTGCTCACTGGATCAGTACCTAACACATGGAGTTGCTTGCAGATAGGGTACCGTATTTGTGAGATCATGCTTGCATATTCAGATTTATTCTGGTACTTTTACAAAGTTGTGTTACTATATAGAACGCAAATTGATTGATGTTGCTGTTAGGCAGTATTAATTGGTTGCAATATTCACATTTACACTGATGCTTATACGAAGTTCTCTAACTTTATAGAGTGCATATTGCGTGATGTCGCTGCTCGACGGTACTAATCTGTTTCCTGACAGATTAGGACTCAAATTTATTTTCTATTTGGCTCAGCTTGCACTGCTTGCTTCGGTGAAAAAATAAATAAGGGGTCCACATATCAGTTTTATACATTGATGTGGATGGTGTGCATAACCAATACGTTTAGAACCTTCATTTATTTGTTGTTACTGTTTATTGCAGGACTTATATAACGACACAAAGAGTTTTACTGACGTCGCAAAACTTAAAAGGGTATATCTCTTCCTTCCTTTGATTTCTTTTCGAAATTATTTGATAGGTATTTTTTTCTTCGTGCATAAATCTGTGAGGGTTAATTTTTTCAGCTAGAGATGACGTTCCGCTGGAAATTAAATACGGTATCTAACAGGATAATTAACTGTGAAGTATTTCCAGCACCTGTGAGGTCTTTGAAGTATCTAATTTGGCTAACTACGTTGCTGATCCTACCTTTGATTTTACAGTCAACCATCAATATTTTTCAAAAGCACTGAATATTGCAAGATTATTTCAGAAAGCTGGCAAGTGTATATTTTACAATGTTCATGTCTTCCATTTCTTGAATTATACAGTGAGTTGCTTCAATTACATCAGCTGTAAGGAATCCTAAATAATTGGATTTCTTCACTGCCGTTTTAATTAATTCTAACGTGCTACACAGCTTATTTTCAGATCATCAGCTTTGTGTGATGTGCTTCGGGAATAGCCACGATTTTGGCGTCATCTCTACTTGGGAACAAAATGTCGAATGGCCTACAGGTCAAAGCCGTACATACAAAGAGGGCCCGTTGTGCTTCTGGAATCAGGTAATTCTCAAAGTCATTTGACAATCTCCTAAATGCAGCTTCTTTCCATCGCCAATGTCAATGAAACGGTACTAAAGTCTAAAGAAATCCAGTAACTGCAGATTTGGTGATAGAGTCTGGCTATCCTTCATACATTTGGAAAATGTACGCATGTGTGAGGCGGGTCTTCTCTTACCCACCACGTCATTTAGATACGGCAACAAATATGAGGCGGAGTTAAATTTCCTAAATATTATGTTGTGCTTGATATGCTTGAGAGAGAAAGCCCAGAATGGAAACTACTACCAATATTTTTTGCAGGAGAACATATTATAGCAATACTTTTACTAGCTATGTCAAGTCATCTAAAACAACAGAGTGTTCTCTTAATATATCATTTTTGGAGGCGTCGATTTTTTTAGCATAATGATTGTTGATTATATGACAACAAATTTTCAATTATTCAGCTTGATGTCTGGTAGCTTTATTTCTATATTTTTTCTCTTTGCTCAAAATCTATATATATAAATAGTGCCCGCGTCTGAATCGGACACGACCCCTAACATCTAAAATATTGATTCATTTTCAGGCTATCAAGGTAACAATATAGATTAGATGAATCTACTGGAGGTGTTATAATTCACATGAGTGATTAGGTAGCATAACAGGTAGTGGATGCGCACCACAACGATTTGGGCTTCTGGCCATCCTCATCTTTGATAATGTTCATGTTGATGGAAAAATCATTTCAAGAGCACAAAAGTCACAAGCAATTTCTTCCGCTGGAGGAACAAACACAAATTGAAATGTAGAGCACATCATAATAGAACTTTTAAGCCTAAACAATGCACTTCTCAAGTTTTCCATTCATAACATGTGTGAAAAGTGTCTCATCTAGCCGCGCAATTGCGCGGGCCAACCAGCTAGTTTTGATTATGCCAGACGTCACCCAGAGTTTTGACGTGTATTGCGACGCATCACGCCTCGGACTTGGTTGCGTTCTGATGCAAGAAGGCAAAGTTGTGTCGTATCTGTCCCGGCAGTTGCGACCGCATGAAGAGAATTACCCAACTCATGACTTGGAGTTAGCTGCTATAGTCTTTGCTCTTAAGAAGCGGCGTCCCTATCTTGCGGGACATCGCTGTGAGATCTATACGGATCATAAAAGCTTGAAGTATATTTTCACCCAGAAGGAGTTGAACCTGCGACAGAGGAGATGGATGGAATTAATCAAGGATTATGATATTGGAATCCATTATCACCCTGGAAAAGCTAATGTAGTTGCCGATGCCCTTAGTCGCAAACCTTGCACCCTGAATGCCCTGATCCGAGCCGAACAGCCAGCCTTGTTCAAAGAATTCAAAGACTTTGGACTAGAACTTGTTAGCCATGGTTATCTCGCCAATTTAGAGCTAACCCCAACCCTGATGGATCAAATCAAAGATGCCCAAAAAGACCATGAAAGCATTGAAGGAATTAGGAAGAAGATCTCCCTCGGCAAAGCACCCGGTTTTACCGAAGATGCTGAAGGAGTACTGAAATTCAATGATCGTATCTGTGTGCCCAATGTCACCGAACTTAAGGAGTTAATCCTAAAGGAGGCCCGTGAGACCCCTTATTCAATCCACCCCGGCGGAACCAAGATGTACCAAGACCTTCGAGAAAGATTTTGGTGGCATGGAATGAAACGAGAGATTGGTTCTTGTGGGGACCCCGGACTAGCTGTCCGAAATACCCGATTATGCTTAACACAACGATCCCGTGATCAGTCTGTCATTGCACATAATCCGAATTAGATACCAAAGTTGACATCCATTACAATACCGAATTAAAAGTCTTACATAAATGGTCATTTAGACCAAGTTCTTACATAGGTGCCTTCAAGGGCCAAACCAAAATATCAGCGGAAGCTACGGCGTAGTAGACATCATTTTCTAACGACGACAACCCGACAGGCAGCTGACTTGTGAAGATCCTTAGTTGGCGTAGAAGTCGCCATACTCCTGCTAGGCGTAGTGTTCCTCCTCGTAGTCCGGCTAGGTCAATAGCCAGGGACGAAACCAATATGAGTACATTTGAATGTACTCGCAAACTACCCCAACATGAGTATGCACCAGTTTTATTTTAGTTGACAACTTTCTCTTATTTAAAACATCTCTATATCTTTATTGAAAAAGGTAAGAAGAGTTTTATAACTATCTTTAAAGAAGTCACCATTTTCATCTGTTTTTCCAAAACTCCCCCTTCTTCCGACCATAGCCTGTCATGGTCCACTTTCATCCAACCACCTCATACCGATCCGTTGGTATAGGTGTAGGAAACAATCTCCACTTCATTTTTCTTTTAAAACTCAAAGTCTTTTAAAAACTTGCACAAGGTCTTAGGACAGTCTCCCAATTGTCCATATCCGAGGACTCGGCTATTCGAATAGTTTTAAACACTCTGCAGAGGTAGCACGCTTTTAACCCACATCCATCCGGCAACTCATCGTGTCTGCCACGTCTCGCCATACCAGGTGTATGCGAAGTAAGCCGCCGGCCATAGCCTCTTATTTTCTCATGCTAGTATAGGATCCTTCTCATATGACACTTTCCATCGACACCCAGTCCGGTTTCCCGTCAGAAACCCTAAGTGTGAGGACTCATAGTTTTGTCCGGCGGTTTATGGTGGAACCTTCTATCCTCCCCACCAACTTGTGTGAGGACCCGGGTCAGGGGGTAGATCCTCGGACCATCCCCTCATGCATAACGGAGTCATCTCCGTCGATGAGGTATCCCATACTAATAAGGGCAAACTACATGACTACGCCTTTTCCCATATGTGGTAAATGTGGTCGCACAGGGTAGGATTGGTTTCCATAGTACTAGGACACTGTGCATTTTTCATAAACATCACCATTTTTCCACTTTTCCACTCCAACACCGACATCTCGGCATTTCATAAACTCACAAGAAATTTCAAAGGAGTTTTGAATAAACAACATTGTTTCCCATCCTAAAGTTTTATATAAACTACTACATAGGGTGGCAAAATAATATCCATATACTTTTGAAATGTGTTTTATAAATCTTGCTTTGAGAATAAAACATGTTATGAAAGTAGATGCATATGTTTGTAGTGCAAGCTCAGAGAATAGCTTGCCTTGCTTGGCAAAGTGATCTTGCTCTTGTTCTTCAAATTCAGCAAACTCTCCTTCCTCGATATATCCGACAACGTTCTCGTCTAATTAATAAACAACAATGCAAACAATCACTAAGCTATACAAGCAATCATCTCAACACAACAATCACAGCCATCACAATTAGCTACTGCACACATCAAACCACACAATTTGGTTTTCAAATAAGTTGAATTAAACATTATTTGATTAAGTCCAAATTATGGCAGAAACTAGTTAAACAAGTTTAAATCCACAACTTGAGTTCTGTTGGTCACAAAAATACAAACTAAATTTCTATAGAAAGCTACTGACGTGTAGAAGACAACCCAATTTTAATTGGATCATTTGGAGTTACCAAACTCCCTACACATTGGTTTGAACCTAGTAGCTTAATAATCAAGTTTTACCTACCATTTAAATTCTATTGTTCCAAAAATTAAACCCTTTTAGGGGTAAGGAAACATGGCTATATGTGATCTAACAAAATTGGTCCTAACTCATTTGGGTCAACAAATAAACATATTTGTTTGTTTTCGTCCAGAAGGGTTTATCTTAAAGTCAACAATTCCTACTGCTTAATTAATTCTACCAAAATTAGGGGAGCTAACACAAGGCAGTGCTAAGCTATAAAAACTGGTTTGGAATTATTTGGACTAACAGAGTATTAGAAACAAACAAGTTTAGATTTTAAACCTTCTGTAGTATTTTTAATAATACTTTTTAACTATTTAATTAAATGACATGAGACCAATTGGGTTGGTTAAACAATTTCATAGGATTTCCAGAACAATTGAGTTTGATTTATTTGGATTACTAATTCTCAAGTTATTGAATTTCAAAGTCAGGACCAGTACTGACTTCTCAGAGAGGAATTTAAATTCGAAATTAAATCTCTCTGGATAATGTTGAAAAGGCTGACAGGTGGGACCTAGTGGCAGTGTCACAGTGCGCGCGAGGGAAACATTAAAACGCTGATGTGTGGGGTCCACACGTCAGTCCCTCTCTCTCTCTGCGAAACGGTAAGGCACCGTTGGATCCAGATCCAACGGCCCAGATTCAAGGCAACGGCGACGACCAAGAACTGGTGGCGCCGTCGCGCTGGCGACACGGTGGTGGAAGCTCTGCTCACCTAGGGGGCTCGGGAAGATGCGGCGGTGACGCAGAACGACGGCGGCGGCTCTGGGGAAGATCCTGGCTGAGTTGCGCGTGCTGGGATGGAGCGGAGCGTCCACGGCGAGCTTCTGAACTTCCCGCGGACACGGCGGCAACTCCGGCGAGGATCCCACGGCGAATCTGGACACAATCCAGAGGGAAAAAGGGTGCGGTGAGTGCGGTGAAGCAGAGGGAAGAGAGTACGGGCCAGAGGGGAGAGAATGGGGGAGCAAGGCGCTGCGGCCATGACTGACCTTGACGGCGGCAGTGGCTGCGGCGGTGCACGGCCTCCCGCGGTGCACAGACGAATCGAGAGGGAGGGGTGAGGGAGTGAGGTGGTGTGGTGCTTCCAGAGGGGTGCGGGGGTGGTTTTATAGGGCAGGGACCAGCGTTCGTGGACGAGGCGCACACGGCGGCGTCCATGGCGCACGGGAGTGGATTAATTCCGCGGCGGTGGTGCGAGGGACGTGGACGCGCGGTGTCAAGCGGGGTCCGGACACGTTCTAGAAGGGGTCTGCCAAGTCGTGCATGTCGAGGTGCAGCGAGTGCGGTGAATTTGGGTCGGCGACGGCGAGGTTGCCACGGCGATGCGGAGGGGACAGGGGCGGCGTCGGCGCAAGGGGGCGTGCTCTGGGCTTCTCCTCTGCGAACAGAGGTTGCAGAGGCACGGCGAGCGCGGCAAGGGGGGGGGGCCTGGGCGGCTCGGAAACGGCGATGCGTGGCATGGCAACACGGCGGCACGTCGGGGCGAGGGAGAGAGGTAGGGGATGATGTTTTTGCAGAAAACCCCCTGCCCCTCTCTGCTTTCTTTTTCTATTTCTGTTTCAGTCCTTCTGTTAAATCCAGAAGGTTTTCTAGGATTTAATTAGGGCACTTAAACAATTTATAAAAAAATTTCAAAATTTGTGGGGCCTTCCCATAATGTACAGAAGCTCCACAAAAATTGGCATAAAATAATAAAATGTTTTGAAACATTTTCTTTTATAGTACTTTGTTTATGTTATTTTAATTTATTTCCATTTGTTTTTATTTTATAATTTTAAAACTAATTCAAAAATAATATTTGAGAGGGGAAAGTGGTAGGAACAAAATGGGGAGTGTTTACATTACAACTCCACTGACATTGGTTTGAAAATAATAGAGTTTGTCACTTGAAGATTTTCATGTGACAACTTGTCACTTTTATTTTTCTTGCTTTGATTTTATATTTTGTTTTCTTTCTTTCTAACTAGTGTTCACTAGAGCAAACACTCACACAAACAGCAAGAACAACAACTCAAGTAACAAGAAGTAATTAACATACAATAAACAACAAAAAAGTTTTTGTTGGCTCTCATTTTTGGAATATAATCCTGATAATAATTTTGGGATGTTACAGTTCTTTCGTAGCCAAGTGTGATATCTGTCAGCGAGTCAAGGCTGAACATTAGCGACCCGCTGGATTGCTTCAACCTTTGAAAATTCTCGAGTGGAAGTGGGATGAGATTGGAATGGATTTTATCACTGGACTTCCAAGATCCAACCGAGGCCATGATTCAATCTGGGTCATCGTTGATCGACTGACCAAGGTTGCACATTTTATACCCGTCAAGGCCACCCACAATGGAGCCCAGTTAGCAGACCTGTATATTTCCAGAATAGTAAGACTACATGGTGTGCCTAAGAAGATTGTATCGGATAGAGGCACGCAATTCACCTCAAGATTCTGGAAATCCCTTCATGAAGCCCTCAGAACCAAGTTAGCTTTTAGCACAGCTTATCATCCCCAGACCGATGGCCAAACTAAGCGAGTGAACCAGATATTGGAGGACATGCTTCGCGCATGTGTTCTATCCTATGGTTCCAAGTGGGAAGATTGTCTTCTGTTTGCAGAGTTCTCTTACAACAACAGTTATCAGTCCAGTCTGCAAATGGCCCCTTTTGAAGCCCTTTACGGCAAGAAATGTCGTACACCCCTGAATTGGTCCGATACCGGAGAAGGCAAATTGTTTGGACCAGATACCCTCCGTGAAGCTGAAGAGCAAGTTCAGCTTATTCGTGAACGCCTCAAAACTGCCCAATCCCGTCAGAAGAGTTACGCTGACACCAAGCGCCGTGACCTCACTTTCAGTGTCGGAGATCATGTTTATCTCCGAGTGACACCCTCAAGGGAATGCAGCGTTTCCATGTCAAAGGAAAGTTAGCACCAAGGTATATTGGACCCTTCAAGGTCATTGCTCGTCGAGGAGAAGTATCCTATCAGCTGGAATTGCCCCCGGAGTTAGGAGATTATCATGACGTCTTTCACATTTCCTTGCTTCTGAAGTGTCTCGAAGTTCCTGACCAGCCTGATGTTTTCAAAAACATCGACCACCTCTCCATCGACCTGAACCAAGACCTGACTTATCGCGAGAGACCCCTCAAAATTCTCGAAGAAGATGTTCGTGTTACCCGAAGAAGTGCGATCAAGTTTTACAAAGTCCAGTGGACTAACCACTCCGAGGAAGAAGCAACTTGGGAACGCGAAGACTATCTTCGAAGCGAATTTCCAGACCTCTTTAGTACCCAGGCCTAGCAAATCTCGGGACGAGATTTATTCTAAGGGGGGAAGGATTGTAACATCCCAAAAATATTAATCAGTATTATTATTCCAAAAATGAGAGCCAACAAAAACTTTTGCTTAATTATATGTGTTGGTCTCATATTGTTGCTTGTGTTGTTTATTTCTTGCTAGTTATGTGTTGTTTGCTCTAAATAAAGACATGAAGAAAAGATGAGAAATAAAATAAAAAGAAAAGCAAGAAAATAAGGTGACAAGTGTCACATAAAATTCTCCAAGTGAGAAATTATTTTCGTTTACAATAAAATTCAGAGGTGTGGTAATGTAAACACTCCCATGTTATCCTTACTACTTTTCTATCTCCAACAATATTTTAAATTAGTTTTAAAAATTCAAAAGTAAAATTCAATTGGAATTAAAAACCAAATTCAATAATTAAAACCCTATGAACAAAAATGATTCAAAACATTTTATTTTGTAAAGCCAATTTTTGTGAAGCTTCTGCATGCCATGGGAAGGCTTCACAAATTTTCTTGAATTTTTAGAAATAGATTTAGTGCCCTAATTAAATTCAGGAAAAGCTTCTGGTTTGAAAAACAAAAGAAAGAAAGAAAAAGGAGAGAGGCCAGGGGGTTTTCTGCAAAACCTTCATCGCCTATCTCTCCGTCGCCGTGTCGACGCCGCACGCCGCGCACCGCGCCGTTCCCCGGGCCCCCCAGGCCCCCCTTGCTCGCAGCCATCCACGCTTCGAGCCCCTGCAGCCGCCGCAGTCGCTCGAGCACCTCCCTTGACCCAATGCCGCCCCTGTCCCCTGTATCTCCGTCATGGTTGAACGGACGGCGACCGGCCAAATTGGCTCAGCTCGCTGCTCCCCGACACGCACGGCTCGGCCAGTGCCTTCTAGAATGTGCCCGGACCCCGCTCGACCTCGCAGCGCCACGCCTCGTGCACCACTGCCTCGGATTCGAGCCGAGAGATCGCCGGTGCGCCATGGACACGGCCGTGCGCCCCGTCCACGATACGCCGACTCCCGCGCTATAAGACCACCCCGCACCCCTCTGGAAGCAGCACACCATTCCACTCCCTCGCTCCCCCTCTCCAATTTCACCGTGAGCCGCCAGGAGGGCGTGCCTTGCCGAAGCTCTGCCGCCGTCGAGGTCCGTCGTGGCCGCAGCACCTCGCTGCACCATTCTCCCCTCTGACCCCTCTACGCTGTTGCCTGAGCTCACCGCACTCACCCCATCCCTTTTCCCCTTTGATTAGTGCCCAGACGCGGCCGTTGAACCTCGCCGGAGTTGTTGTCCGTGGCCAAGGAAGACGGAGACCTCGCCGCTGACGAACCACTCCACCCCAGCAAGTGCAACTCACCCAGGAGCTTCCACCTCACCGCCGCCGTCGATCTGCATCATTGCCACGACCTCCCAAGCCCTCTGGGTGAGAGATTCATCCACCTCGCCGTCGCCGGCGCGGCAGCGCCGCCGATTTTAGGTCGTCGCCGATACCTTTGATCGTGGGCCGTTGGATCTCGATCCAACAGACGCGTACCGCTTCGATTAAATGAAAGAGAGAGAGAGAGACTGACGGGCGGGCCCCGCTCATCAGGATTTTATTAATTTCCAACCGCACACTCTGTCGCTGACGTGTAGGCCCCACCTGTCATAACTTTCAACATTATCCAAACAGAGAGAATTTCTAATTTAGTTTTCTCTAGAAATTCAGTACTAGACCTAACTTCAAAAATCAATAACTTGAGATTTAGGCATCCAAATAAATCAAACTCAATTGTTCTGGAAAGATTATGAAATTGTTTAACCAACCCAATTGGTCTCATGTCATTTAATTAAATAGATAAAAAGTATTATTAAAAACACTACAGAAGGGTTAAATTCTAAACTTGTTTGTTTCTGATACTCTGTTAGTCCAAATAATTCCAAACCAATTTTGCTAGCTTAGTACTGCCTTGTATTAGCTTCCCTAATTTTGGTAGAATTATTTGTGCATTATTAATTGTTTAGTATGAAGTTGAAATTTGAACACCCTTCTGCACTCAAACATTTAAATATGTTAAATGGTTAACCCAAATGATTTAGGACCAATTTTGTTAGCTCACACATAGCCATGTTTACTTACCCCTAAAAGGATTTAATTTAAGGAGCAACAGAATTTAATTGGTAGCTAAAACTTGATTATTAAGCTTCTGGATTCAAACCTTTGTGTAGGGAGTTTGGTAACTCCAATTGATCCAAATCAAGGTGTGTTGTCTTCTACACATCAGTAGCTTTCCATAGAAATTTAGTTTGTATTTTTGTGACCAACAGAACTCAAGTTGTGGAATTAAGCATGTTCCACAAGTTTCTGCCATAGTTTTGAACATAAATAAATAAGGTTTAATTCATTGATTTTGAAACCAAATTGTATGGTTTGATGTGGGCAGTAGCTAATTGTGATGTTTATGATTGATATGTTGTGATGCTTGCTTGAGTAGTTTAGTAATTGTTTGCATTACTTGTTTGACGTTTAGACGAGAACGTTGCCGGAATCTACGAGGAGGGGGAATTCTCTGATCATCAAGCACAAGAACCCGAGAACTTTGCCGAGCAAGGCAAGCTACTCCCTGAGCTTGCACCTAAATACATATGCATCTACTTTGATCAAATGAATTACTCTTAAGGCATTGGTTTACAAAACCTTTTCAAAAAGTATATGGATATTATTTTGCCACCCTATGTAGAAATATAGGATAGTTTATATAAAACTATAGGATGGGAAACAATGTTGTTTACTCAAAACTCTTTTGAAAAGACTTGGTGGTTATAGAATACCGAGATGTCGGTGTGGAAGTAAAGAAGTGAAGAATGGTGATGTTTATGAAAAATGCACATTGTGTCCTAGTACTATGACAACCAATCTTACCCTGTGCGACCACATCTACCCACATATGGGAAAGGGCGTAGTCATATAATTTGCTCATATTAGTATGGGATGCCTCAACAACGAGGATGACCTCGTTCCATGAGGGGATGGTTTGGTGACCTACCCCTGACCTGGGTCCTAACACGATGGTGGGAGGATTGAAGGGTTCGCTCGCCGGGCAGAACTACGAGTCCTCACACTTAGGTTTCCCGACGGGGAATCTGGACTGGGTGTAGATGGAAAGGATGATAAATTCGTAGCGGTAGGGTCCTATACTAGCATGAGCAAAGGACAGGCTATGGTCGGCGGCTTACTTCGCATACCTTGTATGGCGAGACGTGGCAGACACGATGAGTTGCCGGATGGATGGGGGAAAAGCGTGCTACCTCTGCAGAGTGTAAAACTATTCGAATAGCCGAGTCCTCGGATATGGACAGTTGGGAGGCTGTCCTAGACCATGTGCAAGTTTTTGGAAAAGCTTTTAAGTTTAAAAGAAACTGAAATGGTGATGGTGTTACACAGCTATACCAAATGAAGTGGTATGAGTTGTTGGAATAAATGGACTATGGTGAACCATGGTCATGGTAAGGAGGAGTTTTGAGAAACAAAATGAGGTGGTGACTTCTTTCAAAGACAGTTATAAAACTCTCTTACCTTTTTCAATAAAGATATAGAGATGTTTTAAACAAATAAAAGTTGTAAGTTAAAATAAAACTAGTGCATACTCGTGTTGGGGTAGTTTGCGAGTACATTCAAATGTACTCATATTGGTTTCGTCCCTGGCTATTGTCCTAGCCAGACTACGAGGAGGAGCACTACGCCGAGCAGGAATATGGCGACTTCTATGCGAACTAAGGATCTCCACAAGTCAGCTGCCTGTCGGGTCGTCATCGTTAGAATATGATGTCTACTACGCCGTAGCTTCCGCTGATATTTTGGTTTGGCCCATGAAGGCACCTATGTAAGGCTTGGTCTAAATGACCATTTATGTAAGACTTTTATTCGGTATTGTAATGGATGTAAACTTTGGTATCCAATTCGGATTATGTGCAATGACAGACTGATCACGGGATCGTTGTGTTAAGCATAATCGGGTATTTCGGACAGCTAGTCCGGGATCCCACAGTGAAGCTGGATCCGGTGACCGGGTAGCCAGATGCGCCGCCGCCCCCAGTCCGACGCCCGATTCGTGAAGGAGCACGAATTGCGGGACCCCGACGATCTCGAGCTCAACCTGCTGCTGAACGCCGGTGAGTACACGCGCCGCATTCTCCCCTTTCTCCTATTCTTGCTCTTGCTGCGGGAAAATCCTAGCTTCGCTTAACTGCTCCGTCTTGATTCAGGAGGGACAGGAATGACGACTAGGTGCCTCCTGCTTCCGTCCGTCCGACCGTCTGCGGGAGCTGGCCCAAGGGAGCAGCAAGTCTGGTGTTCAGCTAGGTGCAGCAAGTCGAGCTAATCGTCCAGGAGAAGAACCACTGATCCTGCACTCTGATACCATCACCATCGTCGTCGTCGACCTGCTAACGGTAAGCTTTTTTGGCTGCATAAAATTGAATGGAGGTACTCATTCTCTGCTTTGTACTTGCAGTCTTAGTGTTTATTGTCTGATTGTTTGTGCATACATGTGGAGCTATTGGGTCCCTAAAGTTGCTTGGATTACTGGAATATTTTTCTCAAAATGATAACACATGATCTGCTTACACACAATTATCCTTTTTACACACAATTCTCTTTACAGTTCCGGCTTGATGAGCGCAACCGGGAGCTGCTGGAGCCGAGGGGTTGGGGACGAGCTGCCAGAGAGCTTAGCAGCACGACCTGGTGGTGATCTCCAGCACGACCTGGGAGGCGAGGCTGCTGCTGTTGCTATCTCCTGTTGCTGTTACTATAGTACTTCACGAGTTGTTCTAGTTTGCCATAGTAGAACAACATGATAAAGAATACTGATACTGCTATCTGATCGGGTTCTATCCATGCACCTAGATACTGCTATAGATACAAGCTACCAGCAATGCCTCAGATGTGTGCCTTATGGACTGTAGTCTTAGAGTGCAATGTTTGTTCTCTTCTAAAATCAAAAAAAAAAAAAGTTTGTTCTCTTCTCAGTTTATTCTCTAGGCCTAAGATGTAACTTTATTTTCCTTGTCTATCCCAGAGTTCAATTCTTCTCCTCTATTGTGAACTGTGCTTGTTATGCCCTCATTAATAATGTATTCTATCATTAGGAAAAAAATCTTGCCATAGAGTTGTTTCTGCCATTTGGTTGGTGTATTAGTAAATTATTCTCTATGTATGCTACTGATAGTCCTTTGGTCTTATTATAGCCACCTACAAAAAACTGATGATGCTACTGATACTGTGTATGCTAGTCTTGCCATAGAGATGTTTCTGCCATTTGGTTCGAGTAGGAGTTCATGTTTGCGAATACAAAAAGAGGAGTTTTGGCTAACTAGTTAGGGTTCTCAGTAATTTGGATGACTAAGCATGATTTTATTATTTGTTCAGCTGTATAATTCTTGGAATCAAGAAGCATATAGTTGTAATTTAAGAGGCATGAGTGCATGACATGTGTATTCCTGATCACAGGGTGTTGTCAAGAATATCATTCCAGCCATTGCTTCAACAAATGCAATTACTTCTCCTGCTTGTGCATTGGAAGCTTTGAAGCTCGTCAATGGCTGCAGCAGAAGTGTGTCAAATTATCTCACGTGAGTTTCTTTGCTTCATGCTCCATTCTCTATATGTATTCCTGCAGTTTTAAAGTGACCATACACGAATGCAGTGATTTAGTCAGAATTGCAAGGGACTCCGTTAAAAAAAAGATTAGCATTTCTTCAATTGCTCCTAGATATTGATGTACTAAAATAAAGAAACTCTTCAAATGCTGGATTTGTTAATGATTTTGTTTACTCCTAAAACTCTGGTTGTTTGGGAGAAACCTGAACATGGTTTACTCATGAACATGATTAGCTGGAGTAGCAAGTTATGGGAGTTGTGAGAATATTTCTCCGTGAAACTAATCATTATTATATCTCTGTGAAACACCATTATCTCTCCGTATGGGAAACTAATCACCATTATCTCTGTAAATGGTTTAGCAAATTATTGAGTCAGTACCTAAGGAAACTAATCGTCATTCTCTCTCTGTGAAACAACATGAGGTAACTAAGTAAACTAATCACTGTATTTTGGGGAACCGATCACGGAATTTCAGGGAACTAATGACGGAATTGTTTGTAATTTTTTGCAGGCACAAACCTTCTTCAGCGACGATACTGACGGGAGCAACATCAGCTGGAAGAGCGGCGTCGAGTTGGACAGGGGCGGGGACGGACGCCCTCTCAGTCAAGGAGGTGGACAGGGACGGGGTCGGACTCCCTCTCTCCGAGCAAGGTGAGGCGCCGCCTGGAGGTGAGGTGTTGCCTCTGCCTGGAGGCGAGGTGCTGGCAGAGGCGACAAGATGGAGGCGAAGTGTTGCCTCTTCCTGTGCCTGGAGCAACGCCGGCAGGGGGCCTGGAGGTGCTCGCTGGCGGCAGGTGACCTGGTGCAGGAGCGGCGGCGAGGAGCATGTAGAAGGGCTGGGCTGGAGGCGCAGCGGGAGGACTGGAGACGCTGGCCGGCGGTGGTCCAAGGAGTTTTACGCGAGGAGGAAAGAACCGCGAGATCGCGAGGAGGATCGCGAGCTGGGGATTTGAATTTCAGAGGGTGTAATTGCAAAATGGGATTCGGTACAAAAAAAAATTGCCCCCTGCGACACTGGTTGTTGGATGGAGTATAAGTTACACTTTCATTTACATTCCATTTAGCGTCGCTGATGGTCTGAAAGGAGTAGGTTGTGGCCTGACTACTCGTTGATTTGTATGTCTGAACAATTATCCCTGCCCCGTGAAGATTATCTATGCAAAGGCTTTCTGATTGAGGTGTACGGTGTACCGAGGGTACAGTTTTAGCTGTGATTTTTTTTTGCCATTAGTTTTAGCTGTGATTGCATTGACAGAGGTGTACTGATTTGTGTCGTGAGGCTAGGAAGTACAGGACGGTATACATAGCGGTACACTGTTCTCTACCTCATGTCCCCCGATGGGCTAACGGCAGCGTAGCAATAAATATCGGACCAGCAGTGGGCCATGGTCTGCTTTTTACCATGGTAGAAATGGGCTGGAGTGGAGAATGGGTACGGATCTCAACAAGAATGAAGGGACGAGATAAAGGGATCAGCTGTGCCCGGGCTCCAATGTGAATTTTCGGTCTTTCGGATGGAAACCTGACACTATGGATCTAGTTGGTCTTTCAGATGGATGCTTGCTTGGTCCATGTGGTTGACAACTTGACACAGTTATGTAACCTACCTACTCGCTTCTTTTTCCTTACCACATGAACCCCAATTCCTCCTCCTGCTGATTTTGTGATGCCTTAATAATAATTAACTTTCGCATGGTTGCTGTAATATGTGACTCAGGGCGCATGCCTGGTGCCTTCGTTGATTAGGTTGGTGCAGCTTTTAGTGATGAAAATAGCTACGAGTACCTTAATTCTCAGTCTCACTGCCTTTTTTCCCCCTTGAGAAACTTTACTGACACTACTGAGCTTGGGGAGTATATATACACTGCATGAAAGCTGCCACTGATTCACTGAAGAATAATATTTGTCTGCTAATCTGATAGGCTGGCTTGGTTACCTTTAGCGAGAACCGACAAAAGTGGGTTAAAGCAGTCTTAGTAGTATCTAATACGTTTGTTCGCGGCAGGCGGCTGTGTTAATCCCTGATTTCTTGGACGACCAACTTTGCCATGAAATGATGGGAGATCTGCCAAAATCTGTGACCGCAGGACATGAAGTCTGTTCTTGAATTCACATTGTTTTCCTGACCAGCTGCAGCGAGAGGATGTGACTTCTTTGCTGTATGAAAGGTAAAAATGAGATCCTTTTTTTCATTTGAGAAAACGTAAAGTATTAATTAAAAGAATATAACCACAAGTCCAAGACTATGCTGAAATAACCGGACACTCAAAACCCTGACCAAGACGTGCATTACAACAGACGCAAACCTACCAATATCCCCACCAAAAGAGTTACAAAATCCAACACTAGAAAGAAGGGCAAAAAAATGCGCCGTTCCAGATTTGGAGAAGTTAACAACTCGATGAAGTTGTGGTCTCGTAAAATCCTTTAGGAATGTCCTCGCCTTGCCGGGGAATCTCGTACCTCACCACCACTTGATAGATCACATCCAACATGGACCAACCAATGGTAGATGTCCCCTGACAGCCCGGAAGGGTACAAACAATATCTTTCTAAGTACAGAGGCCTTTAATTAAACCACCAATCGACATGTGTATCCTAAACATTGCACCCACCGCATCTCAGAACATCCTCGATTGGGGATGGCTTTGCGTCGGAAAAAAAAACTTCTCGCCCATCTTGGTAGTGCTCTAATCGGTGGCGTTGATGGTCATGGCGAGGTGGATGCTTTGGAGCGAGTACGTGGGTCCGAAGGGGTGATCGTTCTTCCTCGACTTTGTCAATGGAATGCAGTGGATCTGGGTCCAACGCAACAGGGGGATGTCCCCGGCCGGCTTGCCACAACGACACATGTTCATCGACGTATAAAACCTAATTGACATGTGACTGCAAATGCGTCTCTAAATCTACAGATTGTGGAGTGTCTCGGGTTCTCATCCGGCGTGTGGCTCAATGGCGCTGAACTTGGGCGATGGTTGTTGGGTCAGAAAAGACTAGAAGTGTTTTTTTTAATTTTCTATCTTCTAATGTTCTATCTGTAATTTTTCAGTACAACTGTTTAGTTCCGGTTTCCAATCTGTGAGGCGATACCCGTAGAGTGTCGCATTACTATTACTACTACCTATATGAAAGCTGAGCAATTTAGGGTATGTTTGGTTGGGTGGCTAGCCACCAGATGGTTAGTGGTAGCCACTTTTTAGGTGGTTAGCCCCTGTTTGGTTTATGGTGTTGGGTGTGTGGGGTAACCACATTTTGGGTATATTCCCTCCAAAATGTGGTTGAGGCCAACCACCCACGGCGGGCTCGCTAAAATCACACGCGAATCAGTCTTCGGTCGCTCACCTCCCTCGAAAAACCGCGAATGACGACCTTATCTGTTTCCCTCGTTTCTTTTCCCCTCCCATATGTTGCTGAACTGAGTTATTTTATGTATAATACTTGTTGAACTGAGTTATTTTATGTATAATACTTGCTTAAATGAGTTCTTTTATGCCCAATACTTGCTGGAATAATTCATCTATTTGGAAACCGAGCTACATATAGCTCGTTCTCCAAAACACTGCTCTCACTATGACATGACATGTTCTATATGGAAATTGTCTGCGCTATTGAAGCATGGTGCTGAAACTTTTGTTCTTCGTGTCTAAATGGAACGTGATGTCAAAATATATTATATTTTCGAAATTCTTATTATTCATACCATACTTTATCGATTATGTAGCCAAAGCTCATGTTGTGAGGGTATTCTCACCATCATATCAAAGAGGCCATATCACCCCACACCTCAAACCATGGCTACCCATAACCACTTTTTATCACTTCAACCAAACACAAATCTTGGCTAACCAAGACACACAACCAAACATGAAAAGTGGTTACCACCAACCAGGTGGTTGGGTACCACTTTTTCATAGCCACTAAAACAAACACACCACTACTTTTAAGGAACAGTAGCTACAGCGTTGAACAGTGCCGCCTGGAGGAACTGTTTGCAATTTTCAGAAAATTGAAGGTCTTTCTTGCAAAAAACACCACAACACCACTCCTCCCTCATCTCTCTCTCCCGTGCGAGCCGGAGGTCGCCGGCGACGCCGACGCGCCGCCCCGCCGTTTCACTCCTCCCCACTCAAATCGACGGCCACAGCGAGCTCTGCCGTCGCGTTCTCTCCCTCCTCGCCGACAGCCGCGTGCTGAGCCGCCCGAGAAGCGCCGGAATCGTCGCCGCCGTGCGCTTGCTCAAGCCGCCGCCGACATGGCCGAGGCTCGCGCCGCCGCTGCCCTGGACGAGGCCCAGCGCGCCCTCCACAATCCCGGTCGTCAAGCGAGCGCAGTGGCAGGTCGGGGCAAGAGGAGGGGGAACGGAGCTTTTTCTCCATCTCAGCCGCCGTTGGAGACAACGCAAAGACGAGCGCACATACAGAGCTTGACCTTCGCTGGCAGCCTGGCACGTCCTCGACTCCAAGGTGAGGGTCGCCCGTGACATCAGGTCAGGAGCGCGTCCTCGCACGCGACGACGCGAGGTGGGCGAACACGAAGAGGTCAACCTCCGCTGGGGCGTTCTCAACTCCAGCGAGTGGTCGCCGTGCCATCTGAGCCTCCTTGGCTCCCACACACTGCTCTACATCTCCATGTCCTCTTGGCTTCGCCGCCGACTCGGCCCCACCGTCCATGTTCCAGTCTGCCGTTTCCACGCCGCTGGCTCACGCCGCCCCGCTCCTCCACTCGCCAGTTCGCCATCGAGCAGAGCAATGGAACCTGTGCCCACCACTTCAGGGTCGGCCACTTCATCCTGTACATCCGATTGCCACAAGGAGCACCCCAGGTCGGCCTCCCACTCCAAAGCATCCCTCCAATCGATTCTATGTAACTGTTTTTATTTATTTTGGCAAATGTGTTGATGAACTGCATATTCTTATCTTCTCCGATGGGCTTGCATTCTTTTTTTCTCCTTTATGCCTTTTGTATTCCATTTTTTCAGAGGGTTAGGGTCTGCAGATTGATATTTGTGGTGGATTCAAGCATTCAGCACTATGTATAAATTAACCATTTATAAATGAATTAATCTCAGTATTGGAATCTATTTTAACGTTGTAGCTAAACATGAATCAATCAGTGCCTCTATATTGGCCTATTACGCTGGCGATGTGCAACACTTCAATGATTCCAAATATGGTGCGATAATGTTAAATGAGACAAAATCCTAGACTACCGCTTCCATGCCCTCCAAGAGTTATCCCATGATTTGTAGGTATGGATTGCTGAAATATATCGATTGTATCTTTCGAAAACCTTTTTTAGAACCGGACATCTCTTCTACGCAATTGTAGTTTTAGAATCAATCTCATGGCCAGCCGCATCTGCAATTTTAGTTCATTCCCTCCCGATTTTTTTGTGTTGCTCGATATCAATTGGAGTGTCATGCTCCAATCTCCCGAGTATGTCTCCCTTTTATCTTTGTTGATGAATTACCTGTACTACTCGCGCTGCAAAAAAGAGAGGAGAATTGGGCATACTACTCAATTAACAGTGTCAAATAATTCAGACGATGTGGAAGTTCGATTTTGAGTCACTATTTATGCTGATATGCTCTTTAGATTAGGAAGGATTTTCTTTTGTAACTTTAGCTATGCCTTCTTCACCAATCATAGATAATTTATACATGAGTGTTATTTCCTTTTTAACGTGCATCATACTGTGGAGATAATCAGATACTATATTCAACTATGTATTGATTAGATTTTATCCTTCTTGCATTGATATGCAAACTCAATATTTTCTAACGTTCTGTGTTCTACAGGTTATTATATCTTCATTCAAAGTTTCAGTTAGCAATGTTGATTTTTGTTGACTGTCGGTATCTAATTGAGTCTGGAATACAGACTGTTTTTTGTCGTTGTACCTCATCTCATTTTAGTTGCTGTACAGTTCTCTCTTATCCCGGATGTTTCCTAGGCTTCAGAGTAAAAGACATAACTTATATCTATTTACATTTTATAGCACATAGGCTTTAGAGGCTAGCAGGTCATATCTGATGGTTCCAGAAGTTTAAGGCTGTCGTTGTGATATTTTCCCATGCAGGTGGAGTACCCATGCTATAGTTAATTTGATTTTGCTGGAATGTGTATATTGTCGATTTTTGTATGAACTTGATGACAATTTCTCGCCGGCAGCTAACATATCTAATGGAAGTTGTTTTAGCCATTCAGATTGCATACACGAGAGAAAGGAGCAGGCAGGTTCAATACCAACAGAATTAACTCCATGACAACACTTAGATTACTGATATTCATGCTGTCATTTTTTTAATGTAAAATGTCTTACTATTTCTAGGGTTACTCGAAATGGATGTCTGCGGCTAATTGTACCAGATTTACTTTATTTCCATGACATGATTTTGTTCCGGGTACAAAAAAGATAGCGAAAGTATAATATGAAAGAACCAAAGGTGTATTACACCTTGGGGTGGTGGGTGATACACCCCAAAGGTATAAGTGATGGTTCCTCTGTTTCTTTAAAATAAAAATTACTCCATCTGGAATAACTGTCGCAACTTATATATGAATTTTGTACTACGACAGTATAGTCTCTGACAAGTTTATCGGATCGGAGGTAGTAATAAATAATTGGATGTTTTGGATATTTTGTTTCACAATGACTTTGTGAATCTATCTTCAACTGGTGCTTTTCTTAGTCATGTCTTTCCTTCTAGACTACTCACCCCATATCTTCTCCCCGCCTTGCACAAGATTTCTTTTCTAGATCACCTCAGAATTCGGTTGCCCCTCCAGTAATTTCAAGATTTCTTTTCCAGATTTTCTGAGGTTTCTTTTCCTTCTGATTTTTTTCAGGAATTTCGGCCAAGCTCACAGGATGCAAGATTTGGAGGTTTTCATGAATGGAGCAAGGAGAAACTGAGGACCAACAATAAGCCTAGGTCCAGCCTTACAATGTAGGAATTATTCTCTTCAGGTGACACAGTTAAGATAATTATGTTGTGCTTAGCTTGATCCAGTAGAGTTCGTGTTTTAGCAACGTTTTAATTGTTGTTCTAACTTCAGTTTCTATATAGAGATGTACTTTTGAAGATAAAAAGGTGTCCGAACTATTAATACAAACTAAAGACCCTTTAGATACATTCAATCATAACCGTGAAACTGAAGTGTGCAGATCTTTTAATATAAACATATTATGATATTTCTGAGTAAATAAATGCTTAAGCCTGTTTGGAACATACTACAACCTGATAAGTAGAAATAATATGCTCTACAAAGAAAGATAGTGCAAGCTGCAGACATGGCATTCACATTTATGATTGGTTCAACTTCGCCCTGTTAATTAAGAACTAATTGGTGCATACGTGTATGGGCCCCCAACAGCCTTTTGTTGATTTTGAGTACTCGAGAGTCCATATGTTATTTTCCCTTCTATTTGTTCTTCTGTATCATGGCTCAAATTGGAAGTGGAGAACAATCAAACAAGGACTAGGTTCGTGGTTACATTAGTTAGCACTATCTCTACCAACTACATTGAATGTCGACATTAGTTTTCATAATTCTTTGTTGTTTCTCAAGAAAACAATTTGTTGTTCACTTGCAGAACTATGATTAGTAAATATATAATATTTCCTTTCATACAGTTCTTTGTCATGCAAGTTTAAGTAAGTATTAGTGCAGGGATACCAGCCCTCAAATTTGTGTGAACTGCAGAAATACCAGGTTGGTGCTGGTGATCCATCGACGAAACAATCTAATAAGCAAAATATCTATCCATATCTTTATTATACGTTCTGATTAAGACTTTTGCAGGTCAAGCTGAAATTAGCGCCATGTTACTTCACATGAAATTTTCAAATGTTTGGTGAAACATACTGTACGGTTCCTTTTTTTCTTTCAGATGCATGCAGACTTGGGTATTTCTGATATGTTTTATAGTGAGTAGATTGCTAAATGAACAGAAGGTATCCTTTATCAAATAAAGAACGGCTGCTAAGATGTCAAGCAGACCATGGATTTAATGTATAAATTCATATTTCTACTGTTGTTGTACTCATTACAAAAAAATCAGATGCACGGCAGACTTGGGTAGTTCTCATATGTTTTATAGTTAATAGAGATGCTTTCTATTATGTTTACTACTTGTTTTGTTCCTGGGGTATACGCGATCATCTCTCTACGTACCACATTGGTATGGTTTGTACAACTAATATTGTTCTTCTTGCAGCTGCTTCCGATTTGTCTTCTGTGCCCTCGCCATTATTGGGTTCAGATTTATTTTGCCTAATGTCAGCTATTCGAGATGGCGAGGGGAATGCACGTCCAGTGGTTTCTTGACGTCAGCGGATCAATTATGTGCATTCGGTTGCTTTCTTCCGTCCACGTCCTCTTCTGCTGGTTTGCCCTTTGGTTCTTATCTCGAGGTACGACCAATGGTTCCAGGTGCTAACCCTTTCGATTACTTATCTCGAGGTACGACCAATGGTTCCTTGTGTTCTTCACCAAGTATGTTCTGTATTTCTCATGTGTTCTTCTTACTAAATTGTGCTTATTTCTAATTCTTCTTTTTAATGTTTTCTTCAGTACCGCCAACTCCTTATGTGCCTGTGCGTAGAGGTTGTTATAACCGCCGGATGAGTATGGCTCTCTGTCGTCATCGACAAATGCTTTGAGCGGGGTTTAGGCCTGGTCGTGTTGAGTTGCCTTTATCAAAAGATTTCGTCACGATGTTAAAATGTAATGTTTTGGGCTTTTTTTTGCTTTCGTTCGTGTTGTTCATCCTCTTGCATGTATTGTAACCTCTCTGCAATTACGTACATATATTGCTACATCTAACCATCCGAGATTGAGTTAATACCCATACTAAATGCACTACAAAAATCACAATCTTCAAAACCTACTTACAATATATATTGTGTCACTACAACAACAAAACATATCGTACCTAAAATTTCTCATGAAGGACGCGGCGTGTCGCCGCGCCGATTTCATCTAGTGCGATTAATATGCCACGACAGAGGGTCATGAGCACCATGCCAAACTAAGGTAGCTGCACATTGCCCCATTGTCTGCGCACAAGCATGAGCAAACCACGGTGGCGTTATGCCTAGAAGGCTAGAAGGAGCTGCCCCTCGCCATTTCCAAAAGAATTCAAAGTCGACCGGATTTGTGTGGATAGGCCAGCATCCATACCAGTAGTAGCCAGTTGGCGTGGAAGAGATGTCTAACACTTTTTTTTTACATTGACGTTATATATCGTGCAATCTTTGGCATTGATTTTCGAAGAATAATAAATAACCGGCCCCAAAGCACGCAAACATTTCGACCCTCCGTCTCGCACCACGAAAGCAGCGTCACTGCCCGATAGCGTCCAACCGAACCAGCGTGGAGTCTGAAGTAACGCCCCGTTTCCTTCAGGTAAAAAAAAAGAAAAACGGAGGAGGAAGAAACAGAAAAACCTAAAGAAATCCACATCGCCGTCTTTGTCCTGTGGCGCGGGCGGCGTCGACCAAGGCCCCCACTCGCTTCCTCCCTCTCCCTCCCCAGCAGCGCTCGCCCACGCTCGCGACGGTCCTATAAATACCACCGCGGCACCGCCTGATCCTCCGGTCGAGCTATCCTCCTCCTCCTCGTCCTGCGTGCATTCCATCGCCGGCCGCACCTCTCCCTCCACCTACGTCGCCGCCGTCGTCACAGGTTGGTCATTCGCTTATGGCTCTCTCTTGCGCGCCTCCGTAGATTCTCCGACGGTTCCAACCATGAATATGTTGCTTCTGTCTTTTCTCCATCGATGAGAAAGATGCTATCTTTTGCTGTTGGGATTTGGGAGCCGAATATCCATTCCTTTTTAATTCTGCGCCTTGTGTTGCGTCGCCAATCAATTCATTTTCCTTTTCGGTTACCACTACTCGCATCTTTAGCAGCAATTTGCTGTACAAATTTAGATAGTAGCACTATCCTTTTATGGGTGGACAGATTTCACGAAACTGTCGGGCTCATACTTACTGTACCCAAATTCCCTTCCAAAGTTGTTACTACCTCGCCTCTCACTTCGCAATATGCTATAAATGCCGACCCCGAATCCTGGTTCTTTACGCAGTTGCAGTTTTCGTTCATTCTTTGCAGTATATTCAGATTCAGAATCCTGGTTGAAGAAGATTCATAGACCAGCGCTACTGTACGCTCCATGGATGATGACAAGTGTGGCGAGGAGCTGGCCGTCGCAGAGCCCCTCGGGCGGTGGCCGGTGCTGTCCTACGGCGTCGGCCACATGCTCAACGACATCACCTCCGCCTGCTGGTTCACCTACCTCCTTCTCTTCCTCCAAGAAATCGGACTCACTCCAAGGTACGTAGCAGATCGATGCATGCAGCGTTCTCCATCAGTAAAACACAGCTAGCAAGCTCTGCATCTCCTGATGCTGACTTGATCATTCACTTGCAGGGATGCGGCTATCGTGATGCTCTCAGGCCAGGTCGCAGATGGGCTCATGACGATCGTCGCAGGCGAGATGGTACTACAAATCTTTGTGTGTTGATACTTGATACAGACACTGAAAATTATGGATCGTCAGCAGAACTTAACTGATCTGTGGACAATGTGCCGTGTGATCGTCAGATCGACCGGTTTGGCCGGTTCAAGCTGTGGCACGTCGGCGGATCGGTCCTGGTCGGCGTCTCGTTCTCCTCTGTCTTCGGCGGGTGCCTGCTCTGCACCATTCTCGGCACCGATTCCTACCTTCTCAAGACGATCGGCTACAGCTTCTTCGCCGCGGTGTTCAACATCGGATGGGCCGCCACACAAGTCTCCCACATGTAAAGCAAACACGCTCATTACTTTGCTCCCTGAACTTTATCTGACGGTTGTGTTTTCATTGCTTCCATTCAGGTCGATGGTGAACTGCATGACATCGAACCCCACGAGCCGGGTGGCCTTAGCAAGCTGCAGAAATGCTTCCACCATGGTGAGTGCCATGCATGGCCATCTTATGAACACTAGAGTTCCTTTTTTACTGGAAATTAGTTCTGTAAACCAAATGAATTTCTAAAGGGAAAAAGGAATGTTTTTGAGACAATAGAGGGAGAATGATATAAGTTCTGTGGTTTTCTTATTCTTTGCTTCACGCTACTACTTTATCTCGATCTAGCTAGCATGCTTGCAGCTCTATTACACCTATCACAACGTGACCTGAAAATAATTTATGCCTACTTTTAACTTTACAACCTCTGTCTGCTTGTTCCACTGACTATTGCTCACATGAAGTAGAAAAGATGCTGACTACGAATGAGTATGCCACATTGCAGGTGGCTAATCTTGGTTTATATGCGATCGCGTTAGCTGTCTTCGGCGCAGTAAAGGCAAAAACATGCGCCGACATCGTTGTTCAGGTGTGGTACTCTAGCCTTGCCAAATCAGCTTTGAGTTCTAGCAGTAGCAGCTAGCAGGCCACTTCAGAAAACAATTCACTGTCTTTGACAATAACCGCTTCCATTTCTTTGCCTGCAGTACAAGTGGATCGCCTACGTGTCCATCTTCGTCGGATGCTGCTTCCTGGTGCTGTTCCACGTTGGAACAAGTGAACCAACGTAAGTACGAATGAGACCTGAAAGAATACCAATTCGATCAGAATGTGTACACAAGTGGTGTTTGCTGAAATAAATATTGTGTGTGGTTTTGCAGCTTGAAGTGTGAACCTAACTGCAAGAAGCGGGCTCGCATCGCCTGGGGCTACTGGTTCAAGAAGACCCTTTACTACCAAGTCGCTCTCCTCTACATGCTTGCAAGATTGATCACAAACGTCTCTCAGGTATAAATCTTTGCTCTGTTGCAGAACTAGATTAGATGGTGTTACTGAAACGTATGTTTTCTGGGATTTTATTTCACTGTTATTAAGTTCCAACTGCATCACCAATTTCTTTGATGTTGTTTTCAGTCGCTCATCGCGTTCTACGTCACCAGAGATCTGAAAATGAACGAATACTCGAAAGCTACTGTAAGTTCTTCAGAACATCGGCTTCTGCGTTGGCTGACAGGCATCGACAATTGTTGAGATCTTCATTCAGACATTCGCACACCTGATATATGGACTCACTTGTGCAGATTCCAGCCATCATATTCTGCTGCAGCTTCTTGGTGTCCGTGGTCCTCCAGGAGATGAATTGGAACAGCCGCCGGCTCAAGTCGCTGCTCACTATCGGGGCGACGCTGTGGGTGGTCTCAGGCGCGGCGGTCTTCATCCTCCCGAGCCAGATGCACAACCTCATGTACCCGCTGGCGATGGTGATCGGCGCCGCGAACGCGCTGGTAATGGTGACGACGATCGGGCTGGAGAGCGCGCTGGTCGGGGAGGACCTCAACGGCTGCGCCTTCGTCTATGGCTCCCTCAGCTTCCTCGACAAGATGTCCTGCGGGATCGCCCTCTTCGTACTCGAGTCCTATGACGTGGCGCCCAGCTGCGGCGAGGTCAGGGGGCTCAACACCATGAGCAGGTACGGCACGGGCCTCATTCCGGCGTGCTTCGCCGTGCTCGTCCTTGTCGTCACATCGACGCTCAGGCTGAAGGACGACGACGCTCCGAGGGCGAGAGCTGCCGCCGCACTGGAAGCTCCGCTCCTCGTCTGAACTCTGAACCAACTGGCATGGGTAGTTCTCGCGTTCTGTATGTACGTCAGCAATGGGGGTCCTCTTCAATTAGGTTTGAAGAGGAAACTTAAGAAAAGATAAATCATCGTCGTCATGCCGGTAATAATTGTTAGTGCAATGCAGCTCTTTCCAATTAGATTTGGGAGGATGCTTGTCAATTTGGAGTGAAAAGTTCAGGAGAACAGAGGAATCAGAACAAACTTCGTTTCGATCGTGCAAACGTTCTCTAACAGAAACAGAAGATCACATTATTGTACAAGGAACAGCATAAAAAAACTAGTAGAAGGCAACACTGAAAACATAAAAGATTTAGGAACTATGGCAAGAAGCCAAGAAATGCGGGACTATTGTCCACATTCACAGCTCATCCTCCCTCCGGTGCTTGCGGTCGGCGTCGGCTGCCGCTCCGGTCACCTTGTCCTTCACCTCCCCAAGCTTCTCCTTGGTCGCCTCCGCCGTCTCCCACGCCTTCTCCTTCACCGTCTCGTACCCCTCGTTGGCCTTCTCCTTGGCCGCCTCCGCCGTCTCCCACGCGCCGTCCTTCGCAGACCCAGCCTTCTCCAAGGTAGCGTCCTTCCCTGCTGCCGCCTTCTCCGCGGCCGTCCCCTTCGCCGCCTCCGCGTTCTTCACCGCCGCATCCTTGGCCTTCGCGGCCTTCTCCGCGGCGGTCTCCTTCGCCTCGGCAGCCTTTGCGGCAGCGTCGTCGTTGTATTTCTTCAGCTTCTCCTGCGCTTGCCACGTCGCGTCCTTGGTGGCCGCGGCCTTCTCAGATGCGGTGTCCTTGGCGGCCTTGGCCTTCTCGGCGGCGGTGTCCTTGGCTGCCGCTGCCTTCTCTGCGGCCGCGTCCTTGGTTTGCTTCAGCGTCTCGTAACCCTGGCCGGCCTTCTCCTTGGCCGCCTCCTCCACCTTGGCCTTACCCTGCTTCGACCGCTCGTGCGTCTCGGCGCCCGTCTTGCTGGCCGCCTCCGCGGCCTCTTTGGTCTTGTGCTTGGCCTGCTCGGCCCTCTTGGAGGCCTCGCCGGACGCCCCCTTCACGGCATCCTTCGCGGTGTCCTTGGCCTGCCCGGCCTTGTTTGCCGCTCCGGTCGCCGCCTGCTCAGCCGCCTCCTTAGTCTCCCCGGCCTTGCCGCTCGCCTGCCTCCCCGTCTCTGCACACACACACACAACAAACAAACAGAGCTCGTCAGCTTTATTCAGACTGAATCGGGAGTGGAACAAGAACACCGCGTCGTGCGGGAGAGCACGCATACTTACCGGATGCGGTCTCGCGGGCGGACTTGACGGTCTCGCCGGCCTTGCGCGCGGCCTCCTCCTCGTCGAGGTGCTTGAGCCCCAGCCCCTCGGAGATCTTCTCCTTGGCCCACCCCGTCCACGTCTCGTCCTCCTTGCCCACCGCCGCCTCGCCGTCGTGCGTCGTCGTGGCGGCCGCCGCGGACGCCGCCAGCAACGCGAGCAGCACCAGCAGCGCCGGCGCCACGAGCCTCTTCGACCGCGACATGACCGCCATTAAACCGATGTACCTAGCTAGCTACTACTCCTGCCGGAATAATCTAGCGTGAATCGTGATCAGCCGCGTGTTCGCGAGATCGAATGGAATGCGAGATTGGGGAATCAGTAGAGATGATCGGGTTTTGGTTTTGTGGCGCGGGGTTTTATGGAGAGGGAGAGGTTGGACGCGTGGAGGAGCTGGTGAGAGCGAGGCGGGTGGTGGGGCGACGGGTGTCCGGCTAAGGTGGCACGTTGCCGCGCCACGTCCTCCAGTCGGCACTCTCGCAGCGTCGACAGAGGCGAAGGTGATCGCTCTGGATGACAAGCTTGTTTTTCTTTCTGAAAGTGGGCGCTGGATGACAAGCTGGTTGGTTCTAGTCGCTTCCGAGCATTTCTTCTTTTTGGTTCAAGCGGTACGTCGCGTGCGTACGGAGACGACGAGCCGTTGCGGAGGCGTGGCCACTTCAAATGATTCTCACGCAAAGTGGGCTTTAATTCTCTTGAGCAGTGCCCACGGCTTAATGTACTTCTGGCCCATAGCATATCGGATTTTTGTTGTAAAAAACAGACACATGCCATATTAAGGTCAACCTCGTCAAAATAAACGTAAATCATGTTTTTTCCATTCTTATTTGAGAAAAGTGTCTCCACTAGAGCACTAACGATTTTGTCAAAAAAAAAA
This sequence comes from Poa pratensis, assembly GCA_947311845.1. Lineage (NCBI taxonomy): Eukaryota > Viridiplantae > Streptophyta > Magnoliopsida > Poales > Poaceae > Poa > Poa pratensis. The sequence continues at coordinate 12,220,732 of CAMZMU010000073.1, forward strand.
GAGCACTAACGATCCTAGACAGCATGGAAAGCTTGATTGAAGCTTTTTGGCTTTCCCATTCGCTTCGTTCAACCCATCTGGATAGATAGCTCGGCTTCTATTAGCTGATAATGGTTTTGTCAGTGGAAGGGTTTCACTATACAACAACAATGAACTAATTTCTGATCAAATTGATATAACTAGCTAGACAGATCAATAAGAGTTATTGACATGTCGGGTTCCTTTAAAGAGGCTTCATAGCTGACGCCAAGCACACATTCTTTTAGTAGGTTCCTTTCTATTATCCAATCTTGAGTATTTATAAAAAATATTCATTGGATACACTATGGGTCACTATGAGTAAGATAGTAATTAAAAAGACAGTGTTCGGGCTCTGTGACCTATAGCATGTGTTGAATCAATAAGCAAACGAATAATATGTGGTAAAAGTCACAAAAGTGAACGAACTTGAGTGTAGAGATAACCGAGCTATGCAGAGATAAAGATTTAGCCCGATATCACTTCATCAAAAGTGAGTTAATCACCATTGGTGCTGGTAAAAAAAAGTTAATCACCATTGGAGAAGTGTGAGTAACCACGAAATTCGCCCCAACACCACCAAAGGCTCACCTTTTTCTCCTTAATTAAGCCTCCACCACGAAGGTGGACCTCAATCACTATAGATAGTGTCTTCTTCCCTCTAGATATGGCAAACTTCACAACCATTTCATAATCTTCACGAAGGAGAAGCGCGGGCCTCTTCACAATCCCTATGAAGAGGTCATGGAAATCACCAAACCATATGGAGGGACCCTCCAAGTGTAACAAGCAAACATGGTCTCACTCGAACGAATCAACGCGGCGAGCTCCAACTAGTGTAACGAAGGCAAACCAAGAACACAAGAAATGCTCAGATCCCTATCTTTCTTTCTCTCTTTCAACTACCACACAAGGCAACAAATCCGGCCTATGCAAACATTGGAGAGTAGGAACAATGAGGAAATCAACCAATGACTTCTAGATCTAGATCCGCAAATATCACTTCAGTTAGATGAAATATTGGGGATTCGGGGAGGAGGAGGAGATAGCTCAAAAGAATGGGAAAATTTCAGATCCAAAAGCCTTATTTCGTTGGGGAAGAATTCCCCCTTTTATAACCTGTCACATCCCAAATTTTGAAACTAAGAAAAACTTAGTTTCACAAGACCCAAAATTCAGAACCAACAAAAACTTTTTGAAATGTTTCACTGATGATTGTGTTTTCCTTCCTGTTGCTGTGTTGAACCTTGTGTGACCTGTTGTTTAAGTTGTTTGACTAGTAAATATAAGACCCAACCAATATAAAATATATTTAACGTTGGTGATCATATCATGACAAGAAAAATATTCCATGTATCTTTTCCATTCTTATTTTGGCCAACTCCATTTCAATGATACTTGGTTTAGCAACAACCAAAACTAATACCCATTATTTGAGAAAGTAAAAGTATTTCCAAAACTATGTGTTCCCACAAATGTGGAGATCTATATGATATCTCCTATCTATCTTTTAAACTTGATATTTTGCATTATATGCAACTCCCATTTTATAAGCTTTGATTATCATTTCATTAAAAAAAAAGAACACAAGTGGGAAATATATTGCCCCACATATTTTGTTCTGCTCAAAACCCTTTTCAAAAATACAAAGTTTGAGATAGTTTTCAACAATCATCTTGTCATAATTAAGTGTGATCATTTTTATAAGATAGTATTGTTAATTATGAAAATTGTGGTGTTATTAATTCATGTGGTTTGATTTGTGTGATCTTGGATGTGATGTTGCTATTGTTGTGATTGTTTTCTTGTTGACTTGTGGTTGAAATGATTGTTAATTCTTGTTTTATTGTTTGCTTGGGTGAATAATTACACCAAAATATTTGAGTATTAAGTTGGAAACCCACTGGTCACAAATTTTGAATGTGACTTAGATTTAAAGCAAACTCCTCAAATTAATCAACAAATGGAAATTAAGATCATGAATTAAAGAAATGATCTTAATAAATTACTTTCCCTACTTAACTATCTATTTCCTTCTAATAAATATTTCCTCTATGAAGATAAAAACTATTTGAAGTTAATATATTTGTCAAGGAAGTTCCAAGAGTTCAAAATTAATATTTTAAACTTGCTTTAAAAATTCTAAAGGATTATAAAATGGTATTTAAGAAAAATATCTTATTTAAACCCTAGGAACAAATGTTGTTCAAAACATTTTATATTGACTCCCCAATTTTTGTGGAGCTTCTACATGTATATGGGAGGCTACCTAAATTTTCTCAAATTTTTATAAAATGTTTAAGTACCCTAAATAAATTCCCTAAAAGCTTCTGGTTTTAAAAGAAATAAAAGAAAATCAGGAAAGGACCTAGTTGTGAGAGGGAAAAGTTCTGCCAGGGGGCGTTCTACAAAACGCCGTCTTCTCTGTAGCAGCCCGTGGTCGACGATGCCGTTGTCGCCCTCCCGTCGCTCGCCCGCCCGGACCCCCCTCCTCTCCGCTGTCCTGCGAGGAGGATAAAGCCGCCTCGACGCCGCGCTGTCTCTTCCCCTCAGATCTTTTCTCCACTCGCTCTCCTCTCCCTCTCTGCTCCTCTCCCCGACCCGAACCCTAGCTAGTAGTGGACGCTGCATCGCCGCCGCTCCAGGGCTCCCCGAGCAAAATGAAGACTGTCATCGACACCGCCTCGTCGTCCTCTACATCCTAGTCCAGGGAATCGAGAAGGGGCGCCCGGGTTCGTCTCCTTCAAGTCCAACGTCGTCCGCTCCGGCCGCCGAATGTCGAGGAAGATCGCGAGAAGTTTAGACCACCATTCGCCGCCATTTTCGTCTCCCTGAGATCCCCTCCTCGCGCTCCATCTCACGGACATCTCCATTTTGTCTCAGGTTCATCGGAGCGCCGTCGCCGTCCTCGCCTGCTCCCTGTTCGACGCCTCACTCGCCGCCATGCGTGTTCTGGAGGAAGACGAAGGCGTACCTGTTCGCCTCGCGTGCATGGGCCGCAGCTGGGTCGTGTTCTGCTCGCACGGCCAGATCTGGGCCAGATCGAGCCCAGTGACCTTTTTTTTAGTAGATGTAATATATGAATTTATTTCCTGTTATTTGTACAGTGCAGCTTTAATTCTTTTGTGGTAGTTGTGTGCTAGCAAATTGAGTGATCTAAATTTTGTAGTGTTCTCATGTGTTTTCTTAAACATGCCACACTGGTTGTTTGCAAAAATATTATTTTGTGTGCCTTCTAGATTAAATCTTGTAGGAAGTATATTTTTTCAGTAAATATTCAATATCTAGAGTTTTATAACTCCAAATATTGCAAACTAAAATTCTATGGAAAGCCTGAAGTGATACCTTTCCAGATCTGTTGGTCTTATATGCAAATGAAGTGTAAAACAAAAGTTCTATCCATTCTTAAAAACACATCAGTAGCACTTTGGTGATTTTTGTAGATTTTTAGGAGTTGAATTTTGGAATGAATCCAATTGTTCTGTCTTCTATATGTATAGGAGAACATAACCCTAAATTGGTTTAAATTTAGGAGTCACTGATTGACTGTTGTGCTAATTATAGGGTTTAGACCTTTTCTGCCTATTTTTATTAGGCCTTTAATTAATTGTTGTGTTATAACCTTATGGTTATAAATGTGTTTCCTAGCATGTGTAGAGTGGTAACCCACTGTTGTGACATGTTTCCTTATTTTACTAGCATGTTAGGAGAACTTCTTGTGAGTCATGTATTTGTTAGGGATTTAGTCCCTATATAACTTTCCCCTAGTAATTAGGAAGTGGTTAAGCTTGTTTATTTTTGATGTGAGAATATTGTGTGTGATTAATATGTGTGCCTTGCTGGTTAATGATTGTTGTGGTACTATTGTTTGCATGTTATTACTGTTTAGAAGGTTATAATATGTTAGTACTGTTAGTGGTATTTGTTAGACATATTGGTATGGGTAATATGTTTGCATGGCTTGATGAACTTGATGAACTTGATGGACTTGAGTTGAGTACTAGCTTAAATATCGTGTTAGTGTATCCACCTTAGCTTGGTGAGATATTTTGAATTACCAAGATTAATTGGTAGTTTAACTTTTGTCTGAAGTATTTCCTGATCAGAGGAAAGTGGTTGTTAGTTACCTCTAATTGAGGATGTCTTGGTGCTCTATGTTTTTAGCATGTGTTTGGTGTTATACTCCTGTGAGTATAATGCCCTGGTAAATATAGATTTAGTTCGTTGCTTGATTAAACTAGTGCTATGCTTGTGGCTTGAGTGATTAGTTTAATACTTGTGGTTTGTTCCTTGTTTGTATACCACTTGTGGTTTGGTTTGCTTATTGAGTGTTGTTTTATTTTCATGTTGCGACGCTAGAGATAAACGCTACCGGAGTGGTATTTGAAAAGGATTTATCGAGAAAGGATGAGAGATTATTTCTTTGATCAACGAGGAGAAGTCCAGGAACATCATGCTGAAATCAGGCAAGCTATTCTCTGAGCTTGCATCTACATACATCTATTTTGGTTCACATGTTTTACTTATAAAGAGCATAAGTGATTTATGTGGTGTTTGCCACAAAAGATATGATTTGAAAACCCTTTTCCAAATATAAGTATATTATTTTGACACCCTATATGGAGACATTAGCTGGAATTTCTTTTTTTCAAACTATAGGATGGGAAAAATATGGTTTACTCAAAACTCCTTTGGAAATACTTGTGTGGATATGGAATACCGAGATGTCGGTGTGGAAATGGAGAAATGGTGAAGGGTGATGTTTATGAAAAATGCACAGTGTCCTAGAACCATGACGACCAATCTTACCCTGTGCGACCACATTTACCCACATATGGGAAAGGGCTTAGTCATATAATTTGCTCTTATTAGTATGGGATGCCTCATCGACGGAGATGACTCCGTTATGCATGAGGGGATGGTCTGAGGACCTACCCTGACCTGGGTCCTCGCTCAAACTCTATGGAAAGATAAGGAGGAGGATAGAAGGATGTCCCCTATACACCGCCAGACAAAACATATGAGTCCTCACACTTAGGGTTTCCGACAGGAAACTGGACTGGGTGTTGATGGAAAGTGTCATATGGGAAGGGTCCTATACTAGCATGAGCAAAGGAGAGGCTATGGTTGGTGGCTCAACTTCGCATACACCTTGTATGGCGGGACGTGGCTGACACGATGAGTTACCGGATGGGTGTGGGCAAAAAGCGTGCTACCTCTGCAGAGGGTTAAAACTATTCGAATAGCCGAGTCCTCGGATATGGACAATTGGGAGACTGTTCCTAAGACCATGTGCAAGTTTTGCAAAGTTTTGAAATTTGAAAATAAAATGGAGATGTGTGGTATCTGCAACTCTACCGACGGGCTGGTATGAGGTTGCTGGAGAATGATTGACCATGACGGGCTATGGTCGAGAAGTGCAGAGTTTTGTGATTTAAAAGTGGAAAATGTTTTATGCAACTATACCAAAGGGCCGGTATGAAGTTGTTGGGACTGAATGACCATGAAGGGTTATGGTCGAAAAAGGAGGAGTTTTGGAGAAATAAACCAAATGGTGATTTTTCGGGTAAATGTTTATAAAAGAGACTTCTTACCTTTTTCAACAAAGATGTATTTTCGGGAAAAGTTTTAAAAGAGACTTCTTACAAAGAAAGGTTTATGGGAAAAGTTCTAAAAGCCTTCTTTCCTTTTTCAATAAAGATATAGAGATTTCAAAACAAAGTGTTATTAAACAAAAGTTTTTAAACAATACACAGAGTAGTGCATGCTCATTCCGGGGGTAGTTTGCGAGTACATTCAAATGTACTCATATTGGTTTCGTCCCTGGCTATTGTCTTAGCCATCTGAAGAGGAGCAGTTCGAAGAAAAAGTGGTTAATGACGTCAATGCGAACTAGGGCGCTTCCCAGTCAGCTGCCTGTAGGGTTGGCAAGTGACTTGGGCTCCACGTTGATTTGGTGATTTCCGCTGCGAGTACCTGATAAAGTTATGGCTTCAATCAAGTAAGTAAAAATTATTCGGCATTTATGGGTGTTCTGTGATACCAATTCGAGTTATGTGCAACAACAGACTGATTATGGGATTGTTGCAGGAAACATAACGAGTATCTCGGATAGTTAATTCGGGGTCCTCACAGACTTGGTATCAGAGCCATCCTGACTGTAACAGACCTTAGTTAGCATGGACGTTAGTTAGGAAAGAAATATTTCGTTAAAAATATATTGTTACCAAAAACATGTTTTCATCTAAGGAAGTCCGAAAATAACTTCCACTCTTCTCACCTTCTCAAATATTTCTGGGTCTCATCCCTCTATTTTAAGGTTTTCCAAGGATTTCTCTAATCCCTCTTACCCGTTCAAAATACTTGACGATGAACCCAAGTGAGACCTAATTAGCTAGCACCTACAAGAAGAAGCTTCCATCTCAAATATTCAACATTCAACATCAAGGCGATTGATCTGCAAATACCAAGATCGCCAGTATCTATAAAGCAGGAGACCTTGAAGACCTCAACTCAATATCGACAATTCCACCCAGTTACTACCTCGACAATCTCAAGAATTCCAGCTGAAGACTTAGGCGATAAAATGAAGACTTCAACAGTCCTGTTTCACCAAGGCCCATACGAGAAAACTATTTTTGGAGAGAAATATATTACCACCTAAATTATTTGTATCCAAGGAAGCCTAAGTATAACTTCCACTCCTTTCACCTTCTCGAAGCATTCTAAACCTTGTCTCTCGTTTAAAGGTTTATCAAAAGTTTCCTTCTGTTATCTTACCTCTATTCAAACTTACATACTTGATGATATCCCAAACCAGACCCATAGGATCGATAGGATAAGCTCTTTTACTTGAGCAAACCCCATCCTCCACGGTATTGAACGTCTGTTGGTGCTAAAAGTGCCATGGTTGATCTTGCTTGTGTGTTGCATTTATGTGTGTTGTTTTCCTTGCGTGTTTCACAAAACCCGTCTTGTCGGGAACCCAAGTAACCACACTTTTATCTGTTGCTTTATTTTTGACTGTTAGCAACAAAACTTTGTTTTGCCTTGTTGGCCATAGATGTACTTTTTGTATCCTTTCAAAGTCCGACTTAGAAAACCCTTCAGAAAATTTTCCCCTAGTAAGAGAAGCAAGGTATGGAATACTCTCTATTCCAAGACTTTGCGACCTTCTGCAAGACTGATAGCGGTCTTCATTCGTCGTTTTGTACAACCACATCAAGCCATCGAGAAATATGAAGATTCAAGACCCGACGGTAGATGACACTGGTCATATCCCGTCGGACTAACAAAACAATATGAAAAACTAACATAACTAACATAATTTATCTAACTTTAAATCTCTCATCTAACCAAATTTTGCAAAGATACTAACTGCTTTTTTTCTAGACCAAGGGAATAAGCGCCATAGGATGACTCAAAACTAGTTGGTACAAAGGAGACTTTAGGAGGATATAAGAGTGTTGGACTATAAGATTATTAGTCAAAAGGATCCCTTAAGAATCTAGTTGATGAGATCAAACTTTGGTGGATAAGGTTGGTAATATCAAAAATTTGGGGTTTAGAATAAAAGTGAAAGCTTGGAGTGGATCGATAAATCACTTGGGTTTGGACAGATGATATATTTAATTAATACTCTGGGGCTAACCAGTTGTGGTCCCCAACCACTGGTGGTTATCTGGAGCTAGAAGACGTGACCCTTGATTTAAGGTTTAGAAATAAAGGTGAAGGTTATTGGATTTTTAGGAAGCACTTGCTGATAAAATGATGTTTGGATTGGTTAGAAGCAAGTAAATTAAGAAGAATACTCCGGTGTTGGAATGTTTAGGGTGATCCCTAGCGCAAGTGACCTTGTACTAAATTCTTATGGAATTATAGGAAGTGGTCAAAAATGAGTTAGCAAATGAATAGATCGTTGTATGCAAGAAATAATTGGTGGAGGATAAGTGAATGTTTATCGGATCCTAGGAATCAATGTGACTTGGTCTAGTAGCAAGACATTCTAGGTGACAGTAGTTTTCAGAGCTTGTCATGCTCTGTTTGGATTATTCTTAGAAAGATCGTTTATATTTGATTAAGAGATCAAGGCTCGAAAGTGTCGAGATGAAATCTGAATTTGGTTAGAAAGTGGGTCAAATTCTTGATGGGATGATCACATGATTGTTGGATGCTTTATTCAGCTTTGATGATATGATCGTGGGAAGATGGCAACCTGAAGGAGTCAGATAATTTGAGACATGCCTATCTGGGGAATAAATTAATCAAGAAATAATTGGTGGACTACTATGATTTTTGTGACAGGATGTACTGGGAAGACTATGCCTAAAAGACTTGATGGGTGTTTGATAGATTGAATTATACTATGATAAAGAGTTTATGCCAAAGAAGATGATGGTGGACTAATGACTTTAGCTTGGGCAAAAGCCATGATTCAATAAACTAGTTAATAGTAGTGGCCTTACCAGAGATGTTGGAATGGTATTTTGGAGACTCAAGAATTAGAGGCCTATGTAAAGTTGGTTGTTTTGGATCTTAGGTACAATAAGTTTGATGTTCAGAGTATAGCACCCAACTCCTTTGAAAACTAGCTTAAGCCCCTCAACCAGAAAGTTTTCCCGGAAACCCTAACTATTCTGGTGCACTCTAACTTACTTGTGAAGACACCTGCGAAGCTTCCTGAAGAACCCGAACCAAAGAAGTCTTTCAGGATCAGCCTTCTTCCCGCCAAGCCGAAGGAAGAAAAGCGTGAAGAAGATCTACCCGAAGTAACTAAGAAGAATCAAACAACAGAATCACCTGCGGTTGGCAACATCAACCCCCAAACAAGTCCAGACGCCCTTAGGAGTTTATAACATCCCTCTACTAACTAGAAACCGGAGAGAGTCAAGTGTTCAGACTTGGCACATCTGGAGAACAACGCGTCCTCACCTGCGACCCTCGTAAGGAGACCATATCAGGAAATGATATTTGTACCAATTCCAAGCACCAAGGAGCGACACCCAAGACGAAGATTTTCAAGCTACCCAAGAAGGACGATGCCTTCAAGTCAATCCTAGATGCAACCTTCTGCAGGACCATTTAAAAAAAATCCCCTTTTATGGGGGGAAGACCTGCAATAGGTATACAAGAAAATTTTAATAATTAGTCCCTTACGCCTCAGTCTTGTAGTGTCTGGAAACAGCCAACCAGGGCTCTCCCTCAGCGTCGATCGTTAAGTCAACCCCATCATCAAGAATCTGAACTCAGCACAGGAGATCATCGACAAAGAAAGCCTCGCAACATCAATTTGTCAAGATCTCACATGGTGACCATACTAAAGAAGCAACGACATCAGAAGTATAGCCAGCCCAAAACCCGTGCCCTCGTACTCCCCTGTTACCACCGGGCAAATCTCGAGGACGAGATTTATTTTAAGGGGGGAAGAGCTGTCACATCCCAAATTTTGAAACTAAGAAAAACTTAGTTTCACAAGACCCAAAATTCAGAACCAACAAAAACTTTTTGAAATGTTTCACTGATGATTGTGTTTTCCTTCCTGTTGCTGTGTTGAACCTTGTGTGACATGTTGTTTAAGTTGTTTGACATGTTGTTTAAGTTGTTTGACTAGTAAATATAAGACCCAACCAATATAAAAATATATTTAACTTTGGTGATCATATCATGACAAGAAAAATATTCCATATATCTTTTCCATTCTTATTTTGGCCAACTCCATTTCAATGATACTTGGTTTAGCAACAATCAAAACTAATACCCATTATTTGAGAAAGTAAAAGTATTTCCAAAACTATGTGTTCCCACAAATGTGGAGATCTATATGATATCTCCTATCTATCTTTTAAACTTGATATTTTGCATTATATGCAACTCCCATTTTATAAGCTTTGATTATCATTTCATTAAAAAAAAGAACACAAGTGGGAAATATATTGCCCCACATATTTTGTTCTGCTCAAAACCCTTTTCAAAAATACAAAGTTTGAGATAGTTTTCAACAATCATCTTGTCATAATTAAGTGTGATCATTTTTATAAGATAGTATTGTTAATTATGAAAATTATGGTGTGATTAATTAATGTGGTTTGATTTGTGTGATCTTGGATGTGATGTTGCTTTTGTTGTGATTGTTTGCTCGTTGACTTGTGGTTGAAATGATTGTTAATTCTTGTTTTATTGTTTGCTTGGGTGAATAATTACACCAAAATATTTGAGTATTAAGTTGGAAACCCACTGGTCACAAATTTTGAATGTGACTTAGATTTAAAGCAAACTCCTCAAATTAATCAACAAATGGAAATTAAGATCATGAATTAAAGAAATGATCTTTATAAATTACTTTCCCTACCTAACTATCTATTTCCTTCTAATAAATATTTCCTTTATGAAGATAAAAACTATTTGAAGTTAATATATTTGTCAAGGAAGTTCCAAGAGTTCAAAATTAATATTTTAAACTTGCTTTAAAAATTCTAAAGGATTATAAAATGGTATTTAAGAAAAATATCTTATTTAAACCCTAGGAACAAATGTTGTTCAAAACATTTTATATTGACTCCCCAATTTTTGTGGAGCTTCTACATGTATATGGGAGGCTACCTGAATTTTCTCAAATTTTTATAAAATGTTTAAGTACCCTAAATAAATTCCCTAAAAGCTTCTAGTTTTAAAAGAAATAAAAGAAAATCAGGAAAGGACCTAGTTGTGAGAGGGAAAAGTTCTGCCAGGGGGCGTTCTGCAAAACGTCGTCTTCTCTGTAGCAGCCCGTGGTCGACGATGCCGTTGTCGCCCTCCCATCGCTCGCCCGCCCGGACCCCCCTCCTCTCCGCTGTCCTGCGAGGAGGATAAAGCCGCCTCGACGCCGCGCTATCTCTCCCCCTCAGATCTTTTCTCCACTCGCTCTCCTCTCCCTCTCTGCTCCTCTCCCCGACCCGAACCCTAGCTAGCAGTGGACGCTGCATCGCCGCCGCTCCAGGGCTCCCGAGAAAAACGAAGACCGTCATCGACACCGCCTCGTCGTCCTCTACATCCTAGTCCAGGGAATCGAGAAGGGGCGCCTGGGTTCGTCTCCTTCAAGTCCAACCTCGTCCGCTCCGGCCGCCGAATGTCGAGGAAGATCGCGAGAAGTTTAGACCACCATTCGCCGCCATTTTCGTCTCCCTGAGATCCCCTCCTCGCGCTCCATCTCACGGACATCTCCATTTTGTCTCAGGTTCATCGGAGCGCCGTCGCCGTCCTCGCCTGCTCCCTGTTCGACGCCTCACTCGCCGCCATGCGTGTTCTGGAGGAAGACGAAGGCGTACCTGTTCGCCTCGCGTGCATGGGCCACAGCTGGGTCGTGTTCTGCTCGCACGGCCAGATCTGGGCCAGATCGAGCCCAGTGACCTTTTTTTTAGTAGATGTAATATATGAATTTATTTCCTGTTATTTGTACAGTGCAGCTTTAATTCTTTTGTGGTAGTTGTGTGCTAGCAAATTGAGTGATCTAAATTTTGTAGTGTTCTCATGTGTTTTCTTAAACATGCCACACTGGTTGTTTGCAAAAATATTATTTTGTGTGCCTTCTAGATTAAATCTTGTAGGAAGTATATTTTTTCAGTAAATATTCAATATCTAGAGTTTTATAACTCCAAATATTGCAAACTAAAATTCTATGGAAAGCCTGAAGTGATACCTTTCCAGATCTGTTGGTCTTATATGCAAATGAAGTGTAAAACAAAAGTTCTATCCATTCTTAAAAACACATCAGTAGCACTTTGGTGATTTTTGTAGATTTTTAGGAGTTGAATTTTGGAATGAATCCAATTGTTCTGTCTTCTATATGTATAGGAGAACATAACCCTAAATTGGTTTAAATTTAGGAGTCACTGATTGACTGTTGTGCTAATTATAGGGTTTAGACCTTTTCTGCCTATTTTTATTAGGCCTTTAATTAATTGTTGTGTTATAACCTTATGGTTATAAATGTGTTTCCTAGCATGTGTAGAGTGGTAACCCACTGTTGTGACATGTTTCCTTATTTTACTAGCATGTTAGGAGAACTTCTTGTGAGTCATGTATTTGTTAGGGATTTAGTCCCTATATAACTTTCCCCTAGTAATTAGGAAGTGGTTAAGCTTGTTTATTTTTGATGTGAGAATATTGTGTGTGATTAATATGTGTGCCTTGCTGGTTAATGATTGTTGTGGTACTATTGTTTGCATGTTATTACTGTTTAGAAGGTTATAATATGTTAGTACTGTTAGTGGTATTTGTTAGACATATTGGTATGGGTAATATGTTTGCATGGCTTGATGAACTTGATGGACTTGAGTTGAGTACTAGCATAAATATCGTGTTAGTGTATCCACCTTAGCTTGGTGAGATATTTTGAATTACCAAGATTAATTGGTAGTTTAACTTTTGTCTGAAGTATTTCCTGATCAGAGGAAAGTGGTTGTTAGTTACCTCTAATTGAGGATGTCTTGGTGCTCTATGTTTTTAGCATGTGTTTGGTGTTATACTCCTGTGAGTATAATGCCCTGGTAAATATAGATTTAGTTCGTTGCTTGATTAAACTAGTGCTATGCTTGTGGCTTGAGTGATTAGTTTAATACTTGTGGTTTGTTCCTTGTTTGTATACCACTTGTGGTTTGGTTTGCTTATTGAGTGTTGTTTTATTTTCATGTTGCGACGCTAGAGATAAACGCTACCGGAGTGGTATTTGAAAAGGATTTATCGAGGAAGGATGAGAGATTATTTCTTTGATCAACGAGGAGAAGTCCAGGAACATCATGCTGAAATCAGGCAAGCTATTCTCTGAGCTTGCATCTACATACATCTATTTTGGTTCACATGTTTTACTTATAAAGAGCATAAGTGATTTATGTGGTGTTTGCCACAAAAGATATGATTTGAAAACCCTTTTCCAAATATAAGTATATTATTTTGACACCCTATATGGAGATATTAGCTGGAATTTCTTTTTTTCAAACTATAGGATGGGAAAAATAAGGTTTACTCAAAACTCCTTTGGAAATACTTGTGTGGATATGGAATACCGAGATGTCGGTGTGGAAATGGAGAAATGGTGAAGGGTGATGTTTATGAAAAATGCACAGTGTCCTTGAACCATGACGACCAATCTTACCCTGTGCGACCACATTTACCCACATATGGGAAAGGGCTTAGTCATATAATTTGCTCTTATTAGTATGGGATGCCTCATCGACGGAGATGACTCCGTTATGCATGAGGGGATGGTCTGAGGACCTACCCTGACCTGGGTCCTCGCTCAAACTCTATGGAAAGATAAGGAGGAGGATAGAAGGATGCCCCCTATACACCGCCAGACAAAACATATGAGTCCTCACACTAAGGGTTTCCGACGGGAAACTGGACCGGGTGTTGATGGAAAGTGTCATATGGGAAGGGTCCTATACTAGCATGAGCAAAGGAGAGGCTATGGTCGGTGGCTCAACTTCGCATACACCTTGTATGGCGGGACGTGGCTGACACGATGAGTTACCGGATGGGTGTGGGCAAAAAGCGTGCTACCTCTGCAGAGGGTTAAAACTATTCGAATACCCGAGTCCTCGGATATGGACAATTGGGAGACTGTTCCTAAGACCATGTGCAAGTTTTGCAAAGTTTTGAGATTTGAAAATAAAATGGAGATGTGTGGTATCTGCAACTCTACCGACGGGCTGGTATGAGGTTGCTGGAGAATGATTGACCATGACGGGCTATGGTCGAGAAGTGCAGAGTTTTGTGATTTAAAAGTGGAAAATGTTTTATGCAACTATACCAAAGGGCCGGTATGAAGTTGTTGGGATTGAATGACCATGAAGGGTTATGGTCGAAAAAGGAGGAGTTTTGGAGAAATAAACCAAATGGTGATTTTTCGGGTAAATGCTTATAAAAGAGACTTCTTACCTTTTTCAACAAAGATGTATTTTCGGGAAAAAGTTTTAAAAGAGACTTCTTACAAAGAAAGGTTTATGGGAAAAGTTCTAAAAGCCTTCTTTCCTTTTTTAATAAAGATATAGAGATTTCAAAACAAAGTGTTATTAAACAAAAGTTTTTAAACAATACACAGAGTAGTGCATGCTCATTCCGGGGGTAGTTTGCGAGTACATTCAAATGTACTCATATTGGTTTCGTCCCTGGCTATTGTCTTAGCCAGATTCTGAAGAGGAGCAGTTCGAAGAAGAAGTGGTTATTGACGTCAATGCGAACTAGGGCGCTTCCCAGTCAGCTGCCTACAGGGTTGGCAAGTGACTTGGGCTCCACGTTGATTTGGTGATTTCCGCTGCGAGTACCTGATGAAGTTATGGCTTCAATCAGGTAAGTAAAAATTATTCGGTATTTATGGGTGTTCTGTGATACCAATTCGAGTTACGTGCAACAATAGACTGATTATGGGATTGTTACAGGAAATATAACGAGTATCTCGGATAGTTAATCCGGGGTCCTCACATAACCCCTAAATTTTTTTCCGTTGGGGTAATTTTCTGTTGGAAATGTTCCCTAGAGACAATCATGTCGCAACTTAAAGTGAGAAACTTGTTGTTGGTGCTGCTACTACTACTTTTATTGGGCAAGGTTTGGGTTGCAAGATAGTACCAACAATCTATTGTTTAAACTTGAAACAACCAAATGGTTTATGCGGGAATTTGTACAGTTGGCACAACACTGTACACGTCATCGCACGAGATCCAAAACGCTGCGGAAATAACACACAAAGGTAAAAGGCAAACAGTTTGGTGCACGAACAGCGCTCGTACACCCAACCGAGAAAAACATAAAGCACTACAGAGAATTATAAGCTAGAGAGTTTCGAAGGTAGTTGACAGAAAATGAAGTGAAAACGAACAGATCTTAGCTTGTCGAAATAAATAGATTGAGGACTTTTACCTCGGTGCGCGTGCTAGCCGTACAATTACCTGTTATATTATTCTGACCCTTCATTGCTCCGCGTTGCCCGCTGGTTTGAGTGCGAGGATAAGCAAAACATTTATTGAAAGGGGGGTGAATAGGTGCTACTGCAAATTTTAGTTCTTTTTCAAATTAGGCTTGACACAAAAGGTAAATTCTGTAGATATGCAACTACGGTGAATTTACCTATATGGCAAACTAGCAACTAGGCACGGTGCATGAAGTAAAGACGGTAAACATGGATAGAGATAACCGAAGTCAAATCACGCAGAGACACGGATGTATTTCCGAGTTCCTCCTTTTTAGGGGAGTACGTCTCGTTGGAGAGGTGTGAACCAACACAATGGTTCAACAGCCATAAAGGCTTCACCTTCTTCTTTGATAAACCGCACCACAAAGGTTTGGTTCACCTTCAACTATCGGAAACCTTCAAGGCGGAGTCCGGAGCCTTTACAACAACGATCCGGGGCATAACCCACAACTGGATTGGGGGCTCCCGAACAGCTACGATCTGTCACAAAGACAACAATTGAGTACAACAAGAGGCTAGGTTTTCCCAATGGAATCCCTAGCAAATGGTCCCTCAAGTGAATGAGGGGGAAATGTAAAACGGCTTGGTGAAGATATAGATCTGGGCGTTCTCCTTCAATCCTCCAAGTATCAATGAGTTTGGGTGAAGGGATTGGGAGATCTTGTAGTTTTGAGCTTGCTTTAATGGTGTTCTTCAATGTTGGGCGAGCTACTTATCCCAAGGTAGGTGGAGGAGTATTTATAGCTCCTCCAAAAAGTGGCCGTTGAAGAAGACAGGATGGCCGGTCTAGGAACCGGTTTAGCCGGCCTGGGGGCCGGCCCACGTGCTGTGGCCATCCTTCAGAGGAGCCGGCTTGGGAGCCGGTTTGGCCGGCCTGGGAACCGGCGACCCAGCCGAGCCAGCCGGCCTGGGAACTGGCCACCCAGCCGAGCCAGCCGGCATGGCACCCGGACTGACCGGCCTGGGAACCGGCCACCCAGCCGAGCCAACTGGCCTGGCGCCCGAACTGACCGGCCTGGGAACCGGCCACCCAGCCGAGCCAGCCGGCCTGGGAACCGGCTTCCCAGGGCACCGCACAACTTTCCGATCTCCCGAACTATCTTTCTTCTTTTTGTATATGGAGAGATACCAGAATTTTTCTGAAATCACTTAGCAACATATTAAACTTTCACCAGTGTTGTTATCTAACACACAAAACATAGAGGGGATAACAAATGTCCTTTCAATCTCCCCCTTTTTGCTGTTAGATGACAACACAAGGATTTGCAATTGAGACCACACTATATCACGTTCTTAAACAAAGAAATGGCTCCCCCTACATGTGTGCATATAGTTTGTTTGCCTTGGAATACAAATGCACACATAGGGAGGGAAACATTCCCAACACGATAATCAACATGATTGTGGGGACCCCGGACAAGCTGTCCGAAATACCCGATTATGCTTAACACAACGATCCCGTGATCAGTCTGTCGTTGCACATAATCCGAATTGGATACCAAAGTTTACATCCATTACAATATCGAATTAAAAGTCTCACATAAATGGTCATTTAGACCAAGTCTTACATGGGTGCCTTCATGGGCCAAACCAAAATATCAGCGGAAGCTATGGCATAGTAGACATCGAATCCTAACGACGATGACCCGACATGCAGCTGACTTATGGAGATCCTTAGTTTGCGTAGAAGTCGCCATACTCCTCCTCCTCATAGCCTGGCTAAGACAATAGCCTGGGACGAAACCAATATGAGTACATTTGAATGTACTCGCAAACTACCCCAACATGAGTATGCACTAGCTTTATTTTAATTTTAAACTTTTATTTATTTAAAACATCTCTATATCTTTGTTGAAAAAGGTAAGAAGAGTTTTATAACTATCTTTAAGAAATCACCATTGTATTTGTTTTTCCCAAAGCTCCTCCTTTTTCTGACCATAGCTCACCATGGTCCATTTATTTCACCAACTCATACCACTCCATTTGGTATAGCTGTGTAACACCATCTGCATTTCAGTTCCTTTTAAACTCAAATATTTTCCAAAAACTTGCACATGGTCTTAGGACAGCCTCCCAACTGTCCATATCCGAGGACTCGGCTATTCGAATAGTTTTACACTCTGCAGAGTTAGCACGCTTTTCCCACATCCATCTGGCAGCTCATCGTGTCCGCCACGTCTCGCCATACAGGGTGTATGCGAAGTAAGCCGCCGACCATAGCCTGTCCTTTGCTCATGCTAGTATAGGACCCTACCGCTACGAAATTATCAATCTTTCCATCGACACCCAGTCCAGATTCCCCGTCGGGAAACCTAAGTGTGAGGACTCGTAGTTCTTCCCGGCGAGCGAACCCTTCAATCCCCCATCCTCAGATGCCAGGACACAGGTCAGGGGGTAGGTCGCCATGACCATCCCCTCATGGAACGAGGTCATCCTCGTTGTTGAGGCATCCCATACTAATATGAGCAAATTATATGACTACGCCCTTTTCCCATATGTGGGTAGATGTGGTCGCACACGGTATTGGCTGGTTGTCATAGTACTAGGACACACTGTGCATTTTTCATAAACACCGCCATTATTCACTTCTCCATTCCAACTCCGACATCTCGACATTCCACAATCACACAAGTATTTCCAAAGGAGTTTTGAATAAACAACATTGTTTCCCATCCTATAGTTTTATATAAACCATCTCATATTTCTACATAGGGTGGCAAAATAGTTTCCATATACTTTTTGGAAAAGGTTTTATAAATCTTTGCTTTAAAAGTAAAACATGTTATCAAAGTAGATGCATATATTTGGGGTGCAAGCTCAGAGAGTAGCTTGCCTTGCTCGGCAAAGTGACCTTGGTCTTGATCTTCAGGTTCAACAAATTCCCCCTCCTCGATAATTCCAGCAACGTTCTCGTCTAATCGATAAATAAACAAATACAAGCAATCACTAAACTACTCAAGCAAACATCACAACATTACAATCCTAAATGCTTTAAATAGCCACTGCATACAACAAACAACACCATTTGGTTTCAATTTAATTGTATTTACAATTATTTATTTATGTTTTAAATACGGCAGAAATGGGTGGAACATGTTTAATTTAACAACTTGAGTTCTGTTTGTCCTAAAAATACAGACTAAAATTCTATAGAGAGCTACTGATGTGTAGAAGACAACACAATTGGATTTGGATTAATTGGAGTTACCAAACTCCCTACACAAGTGTTTTAATCCAGTAACTTAGTAATCAAGTTTTGGCTACCAAATAAGTTATGTTGCTCCTAAAATTAAATCCTTTTCGGGGAAACTAAACATGACTAAATGTGACCTAACAAAATTGGTCCTAATTCATTTGGGTTAAGCATTAAACATATTTAATTGTTTTAGTGCAGAAGGGTTCTCAAACTTCAACTTTACGCCAAACAATTACCACGGCACAATTAATTCTACTAAAATTATGGAAGCTAATACATGATAGTAAAAGCTAATAAAATTGGTTTGGAATTATTTGGCTTAACAGAGTATCAGAAACAAACAAGTTTAGATTTTAAACCTTCTGTGGTATTTTTAATAATACATTTTTATTACTTATCTAAATGAAATGAGACCACTTGGGTTGGTTAAACAATTTCATAAGCTTTCCAGAAAAATTGGATTTGATTTATTTGGAGCTATAAAGCTTGAGATATTGAATTTTGAAGTTAGGTCCAGTACTGATTTAACAGAGAAGTTTAAATTCGAATTTAATTGTTCTCTGGATAATGTTGAAAACTATGACAGGTGGGGCCTACGCGTCAGCGACACAGTGCGCGCGTGGAAATTAATAAAATGCAGATGGGTGGGGCCAGCTCGTCAGCCTAACATTTAAACGAAGGGGTACGTTGCCGTTGGATTTAGATCCAACTGCCCACGTTTGCCCACGTCGACGACGAACGCCGGCGACCTAAAACGAGCGGCGCCGAGGCTCCGGCGATGGTGCGGTGGTTGATTAGCTCACCTAGGGGGCTCGGGAGGAAGCGGCGATGACGCGGATCGACGGCGGAGGTTCGGGCGAGCGTCAGGGCTAAGTTGCGCTTGCTGGGACGGCGGGAATCAACGGCGGCGAGCTCCTGAACTTCCTCGGGTACGGGCAGCAACTCCGGCGAAGCTTCACGACGCGTCTGTGCACGAATAACATGGCCAAAGGGCTCGGGTGAGTGCGGGGAGAGAGAGCAACAAGGTGCAGGGGTTAGGGAAGGAAATGGGGCAGCCTAACGGCGTGGCCGCGATCGTCTTCTACCTTGGACACGGCGAGGTCGCAGAAGAGCATGGCAGCGTGCACGCCCTCCTGGCGGTGCACAGAGGGGAGTGGAGAGGGAGTGAGGTGGTGTGGTGTCTGTGGCGAGGTGTGGGGGTGGTTAAATAGGGCAGGGGACGGCGTATTGTGGACGAAGCGCACGGACGGCGTCCATGGCGCCTCCGGCGAGATATTTCTCGATTCCTCCGCGACGCGTGCAAGAAGCTCAAGGCAGAGGTGTCGGGGGGGGGGGGGGGTCCGGGCGTGTTCTAGAAGGTCGTGGCTCGAGCCTTGCGTGTCGAGGTACAGAGGATGGGCGAATTTGGCCGGCGCCGTCCGAGCTCTCCACGGCGGGCAACGGGGGACAGGGGCGGCATTGGGGAGAGGGAAGTGCTAGAGTGCCCGCATAGGCTGCAGAGGCACCGTGCGTGGACGAACGCGATCACGGGGGGGGGGGGGGGGCCTGGGGGGCCTGGGAACGGCGACGACGACCACGGCGACACGGCGTGCTACAGCGAGCTAGGGAGAGAGAGGTAGGGGATGTCATTTTTGCAGAAAACCCCCTGCCTCCTTTTCTCTTTATTTTCTAGTTTCTTTTTATTTCCAGTAGCCTTTCTGGAATTTAGTTGGGGCACTTAACTTGTTTAGAAAAATTTGCAAATATTTGTGAGGCTTCCTCATAATATGTAGAAGCTTCACAAAATTTGGCATTTCAAAATAAAATGTTTTGAATCATTTTTGTTAATAGGGTTTTTAATTATGGTAATTTGGTTTATTTCAATTTGATTTTACTTTCGAATTTTTAAACTAGTTCAAAATATTATTTGAGAGAGATAAGTAGTAAGGATTAAATGAGAGTGGTTACTATACCACTCTTCTGAATTTTGTTAGGAAGAAAGTTTAATTTCTTTGTGTGTCACTTGCCACTTCTATTTATTTCTTGTTTCCACTTTTGTTTTTGTACTTCAAATTGTTAATTCAAACAAACAACATCAACTCAAGCAACAAGAAATAATTACCACAAGCAACAAACTACAATCAACACATAATAATCAACAAAAGTTTTGTTGGCTCTCATTTTTGGAATAATAATACTGATAATATTTTTGGGATGTTACAATCCTTCCCCCCTTAAAATAAATCTCGTCCCGAGATTTGCTAGGCTTAGGTACTAAAGAGGTTTGGGAATTCGCTCCTAAGATAATCTTCGCGTTCCCAAGTTGCTTCTTCAGAGTGGTTAGTCCACTGGACTTTGTAGAACTTGATTGCGCGCCTTCTGGTAACACGAACATCTTCTTCGAGAATCTTGAGGGGTCTCTCACGATAATTCAGGTCTTGGTTCAGGTCGATGGAGAGGTGGTCGATGTTTTTGAAAACATCAGGCTGGTCAGGAACTTCGAGACACTTCCGGAGCAAGGAAATGTGGAAGACATCATGATAATCTCCTAATTCCGGGGGCAACTCCAGTTGATAAGATACTTCTCCTCGACGAGCGATGATCTTGAAGGGTCCAATATACCTTGGCGCTAATTTTCCTTTAAGGGGTGTCACTCGGAGATAAACATAATCTCCGACGTTGAAGGTGAGGTGACGGCGCTTGGTGTCAGCGTAGCTCTTCTGGTGGGATTGGGCAGTTTTGAGGCGTTCACGAATAAGCTGAACTAGCTCTTCAGCTTCACGAAGGGTATCGGGTCCAAACAATTTGCCTTCTCCGGTATCGGACCAATTCAGGGGTGTACGACATTTCTTGCCGTAAAGGGCTTCAAAAGGGGCCATTTGCAGACTAGACTGATAACTGTTGTTGTATGAGAACTCTGCAAACGGAAGACAATCTTCCCACTTGGAACCATAGGATAGAACACATGCGCGAAGCATGTCTTCCAATATCTGGTTCACTCGTTCAGTTTGGCCATCGGTCTGGGGATGATAAGCTATGCTAAACGCTAACTTGGTTCCGAGGGCTTCGTGAAGGGATTTCCAGAATCTTGAGGTGAATTGCGTGCCTCTATCAGATACAATCTTCTTAGGCACACCATGCAGGCTTACTATTCTGGAAATATACAGGTCTGCTAACTGAGCTCCGGTGTGAGTGGTCTTGACAGGAATAAAATGGGCAACCTTGGTCAATCGATCAACGATGACCCAGATTGAATCATGGCCTCGGTGGGATCTTGGAAGTCCGGTAATAAAATCCATTCCAATTTCATCCCACTTCCACTCGGGAATTTTCAAAGGTTGAAGCAATCCAGCGGGTCGCTGATGTTCAGCCTTGACTCGCTGACAGATGTCACACTTGGCTACAAGTGAGCCAATCTCTCGCTTCATTCCATGCCACCAAAATCTTTCTTGAAGGTCTTGGTACATCTTGGTTCCGCTGGGGTGGATTGAATATGGGGTCTCATGAGCTTCTTTCAGGATTAACTCCTTAAGTTCCGTGACATTGGGCACACAGATACGGCCATTGAATCTCAACACTCCTTCAGCATCTTCGGTAAAACCGGGTGATTTACCGAGAGAAATCTTCTTCTTAATTCCTTCAATGCTTTCATGACCTTTTTGGGCTTCCTTGATTTGATCCATCAGGGTTGGGGCTAACTCTAAATTGGCGAGATACCCTTGGCTCACAAGCTTTAGTCTGAAATCTTTGAACTCTTTAAATAAGGCTGGTTGTTCGACTTGGATCAAGGCATTCAGGGTGCAAGGTCTGCGACTAAGGGCATCGGCAACTACATTTGCCTTTCCGGGATGATAGTGAATTCCAATATCATAGTCACTGACTAACTCCATCCATCTCCTCTGTCTTAGGTTCAATTCTTTCTGGTGAATATATACTTCAAGCTCTTATGGTCCGTATAGACCTTGCAACGATGTCCCGCAAGATAGGGACGCCATGCTTTGAGAGCGAGAACAACATCAGCTAACTCCAGGTCATGGGTTGGGTAATTCTCTTCATGCGGTCGCAACTGTCGGGACAGGTATGACACAACCTTTCCTTCTTGCATCAGAACGCAACCAAGTCCGAGGCGTGATGCATCGCAATACACGTCGAAACTCTTGGTGATGTCTGGCATAATCAATACTGGGGCTGAAATCAGTCTCTTCTTCAACTCTTGGAAGCTATCTTCACACTTCTGAGTCCATTCAAATTTCTTGTCTTTCTTCAACAGTTGGGTCATGGGTTTGGCTATACTGGAGAATCCTTCAACGAACTTGCGGTAATAACCCGCTAGTCCGAGAAAGCTTCGGATTTCAGTCACACTGATGGGGGCTTTCCAGTCAAAATGTCTTGAATCTTCTCGGGGTCAACAGAAATTCCTCTGGCAGATATGACATGACCAAGAAATACTACTTCACTAAGCCAAAACTCACACTTGCTAAGTTTGGCATACAGCTGGTGCTTGCGAAGAGTCTCCAAAACTAGGCGCAGGTGTTCAGCATGCTCTTCTTCGGTCTTGGAGTAAATAAGGATGTCATCGAGGAAAACTACCATGAAATTGTCGAGGTACTCCATGAAAACTTGTTCATCAGATTCATGAAATAGGCTGGGGCATTGGTCAGACCAAAGGACATGACGGTGTATTCAAACAAACCGTATCGGGTGGTGAAGGCGGTCTTAGGAATATCTGTATCTCTAATCTTCAACTGATGGTATCCTGTCCGAAGGTCAATCTTGGAAAAGACTCGGGCTCCGTTCATTGATCGAACAGATCCTCAATCTTGGGAAGGGGTACTTGTTTTTAATGGTTACGTCATTTAGCTTGTGATAGTCCACACACAGCGTGTGGTACCATCTCTCTTGTCCACAAAAATAATGGGTGATCCCCAAGGTGAAGCACTTGGCGAATAAGGCCTTGCTGAGCATATCAGCCAACTGCTTCTTCAATTCAACCAGTTCTTCCGGATTCATCCGATAAGGCCTTTGGGATATAGTGGTTGTTCCTGGGATAAGCTCAATTATGAACTCAATATCCCGGTCTGGCGGCATACCAGGCAACTCTTCAGGGAAAACATCTCGGAATAGGTGAACAACACGGATCTCATCTAAGGCGGGTCGAGCTATGCCTCATGGCATCCGGGTCGGGAAAGACGGGTCTCAGATGCATACTCCACTTCAACTCCATCATCTGAAGTGAGAGAAATAGCTCTTCGGGCACAGTCAATACGACCATGATACTTGGCTAACCAATCCATTCCAAGAATAACGTCTATGCCTTGGTTTCCTAGGATAATTAGGTCGGCTGCAAACTTTACTCCTCCAATCTCTATGGGGGTTTCGGAACACATCTGGTTGGTTTTGGCTATTAATCCTGGGGTTTGTACCAACATGGGTTTGGGTAAAAGACTCCCGACTAAACCTCCCTTAGAAACAAACTCTTCGGTAATAAACGAATGGGTGGCACCAGAATCAAACAGAACAGTTGCAGGTACTGAGTTGACAAGGAACGTACCCAGCACAACATCTGGCGCTTCTTCAGCTTCTTCAGCATTGATGTCGTGCAGACGGCCCTTGACAACAACAGCATTTCCGTGGGGTGCGGCATTCTTGCCATTACCATTTCCGTTGCGGCCTTGACCATTGTTCGGTGCATTGGGGCGCTGAACATTCCTCTTAGGATTGGGGCATTCTCTGGAGTAGTGACATTTTTTGCCACATTCAAAGCAGACAACATTGGTATTGGGGTTGAAGTTGTTGAAGTTTCCTCTGGGATGGTTATTGTCATTGGGGCAGTTGAAGTTGTTTGGGCGGTTAGGGAAATTGAGGCGTGGAGCTTGTGGTGGTCGATAGGCAGGCTTGGGGTTTTGCTGAAAGATAAGAGGCTTCTGACTGCTCGAACCTTCCTGAGCATTCATCCTCCTCTTACGACCTTCAAACATAGACTTGCGCTTGGTCTCCAGCTGGATGGCTTTGTCCACAAGTGACTCCAGGTCACGGAAGTCATGGATAACCAGAGCACACTGCAGTTCATCATGAAGCCTATTCAGGAAACGCTCCATCTTCTTCTCCTCTTGTCGGTGTCATCTGGAGCATACCGAGATAAATCGGTAAATTCATCAAGATAGCCGACTACATCCTTACTTCCTTGCTTCAGCTTGTGGAATTCATCCTTCTTCCTATCAATGAGTCCACCAGAAATGTGCTTCTTACGAAACTTCTTCTTGAACTCAGCCCAGTTGATGACGTGGTCAGCTTGCTGGAGAGCCTTGGTAGCTTCCCACCAAGCTCGTGCAGGTCTAGCAAGATAGTGGGTTGCATACAACACCTTCTCATTGTCTCCTACAGCAGTAACTTCCAGATTGTTCCCGATGGTAAGAAGCCAATCATCGGCTTCCAGTGGGTGAAGTCCCTTGGAGAAGGTAGGTGGGTTGGTCTTCTGGAAATCGCCTAAGGTGGATCGCTGGTTTCCGTCGCCATTGCCATTACCATCATTGTTGTTGTTGTTGTTATTGTTGTTGTTGTTGTTGTTGTTGTTGTTGTTGTTGTTGTTATAAGCAGCTGCGAGTTGCTGCAGAGCAGCGAGATTAGCTTGACGCTCCTCCCAGGCAGCTTGGCGTTCCTCCATGATAATCGCGAGAAGCTGGGCGGGGGTTGGGTCTGGTGGTGGTGGCGGTCCTTCCGCACGACGGGGCGGCATCCTGAAGCTCACCGGGTATAAGAGGCAAGGCAAAAGGTTCAACTAAGGGAAAGGCGATTTCGCGAAGTGGTTGATTAATTACTGCTTATAGAAAATATTTCACACAGATCAAACAAGACAAACATACTTATATTTCACAAACATCACATCAAGGAGTTCACAACAACATCAAGCTTACAACATCAAACTTACAACATCAACCTACATCTAAGATTCATAACATCAGGTTTCCAAAAGAACCACTACTTCGACTCGACTAGCGATAGGGGTCAACCTAATCCTGCGGTAGTGATCAAGTCACTCGCCTACTGAGGTGGAACCTCCAGCTCTAATACGTCAACATCTGACTGGTAGGGTGGCTCCTCGGGATCCTCCTCCTCGTCCTCGAGAACTGCCTCGAGTGGCTCCTCCTCCTCCTCGTCATCCTCCTGATCATAATCCATCTCCTCCAGGAAGTCGTCATCGTCACTGAGGAAAGCGCTGTTCTCCTTGCGGAGATCCTCGCCCTCCTCCTCCATCTCGTCGGTATGGTGCTCTAGATCCTCGATCAACTCGTCCTGCTCCGCCACCTTCTTGCGGAGCTTCACGATGGTCCTCCTCAGCTGGGTCCTCTTCTGGAGAAGAGCGACCTTCTCCTCCAGCAGCTTCTCCTCGTTCTCGCGAATCTCAACAAGCGAGATGCGATCAAAGTGAAGCTGAACTCTAGTGCGCATCAGATCATCCTGGGTGTCCTAAAGTAAGAGCTCCATGTCCATGATGTAGCTCCCAAACATCGGTGGCAAAGGGTAGGAGTAGGGTGTCCGTCG
This sequence comes from Poa pratensis, assembly GCA_947311845.1. Classification (NCBI taxonomy): domain Eukaryota; kingdom Viridiplantae; phylum Streptophyta; class Magnoliopsida; order Poales; family Poaceae; genus Poa; species Poa pratensis. The sequence continues at coordinate 12,246,414 of CAMZMU010000073.1, forward strand.
CTGTTACGCCTCCCGTAGAACCGGAAACATGAGTCCGCCAACTCCGCCTTGTGCTCCTCACAAAGTCGGGCCAGCAACCTCTGTGTGGTAGTACAGAGACCGTCAACCCAGGTAGAAGCCTTGGTGGTGAAGATGATCGTCCTGGAACTGGGAGACTTGATGTTCCTGCGAACCGACGACTCGATGAGCCAACTCAGTCTCCCGACTCCGTGAACGTCAACCTGAGCTCCTTTGAACTCTGGAGCGGGGCGACCTAATATCTTACTCAACTCGAACAAGTCATTCTCGAACGTCAGCTTGCTGTCCTTCTCAAGCTGAACGAACTCGGTCCAGTGGAGTGCCATCTACAAATTTTTAAGCAAGTTTTAAGTTAGTGAGCGACGAGTGTATCAAAATTTTAAATGTAGTGAGGCAACAAGTGAGTCGAATTTTAAGCTTAATGAGAAGTGTGCAAAATTTTAAGGATAGAAGGAAAATGTAATATTTAACGAGAGCAAATTTTTGCATAAGTAAGAGGATTGGAGATAAGCAGTTTTCGAAAATACTTCAATCCTTTCTTTTAGAAATTAATCTTTTGGTAACATTTGTCTAACGACCATGCTAACTAAGGATTTCTAAAGTCAGGATGGCTCTGATACCAAGTCTGTGGGGAGCCCGGACTAGCTGTCCGAAATACCTGATTATGCTTAACACAACGATCCCGTGATCAGTCTGTCGTTGCACATAATCCGAATTGGATACCAAAGTTTACATCCATTACAATATCGAATTAAAAGTCTTACATAAATGGTCATTTAGACCAAGTCTTACATGGGTGCCTTCATGGGCCAAACCAAAATATCAGCGGAAGCTACGGCATAGTAGACATCGAATCCTAACGACGATGACCCGACAGGCAGCTGACTTATGGAGATCCTTAGTTTGCGTAGAAGTCGCCATACTCCTCCTCGGCATAGTGCTCCTCCTCATAGCCTGGCTAAGACAATAACCAGGGACGAAACCAATATGAGTACATTTGAATGTACTCGCAAACTACCGCAACATGAGTATGCACTAGTTTTATTTTAATTTTAAACTTTTATTTATTTAAAACATCTCTATATCTTTGTTGAAAAAGGTAAGAAGAGTTTTATAACTATCTTTAAGAAATCACCATTGTATTTGTTTTACCCAAAGCTCCTCCTTTTTCTGACCATAGCTCACCATGGTCCATTTATTTCACCAACTCATACCACTCCATTTGGTATAGCTGTGTAACACCATCTCCATTTCAGTTCCTTTTAAACTCAAATATTTTCCAAAAACTTGCACATGGTCTTAGGACAGCCTCCCAACTATCCATATCCGAGGACTCAGCTATTCGAATAGTTTTACACTCTGCAGAGTTAGCACGCTTTTCCCACATCCATCCGGCAGCTCATCGTGTCCGCCACGTCTCGCCATACAGGGTGTATGCGAAGTAAGCCGCCGACCATAGCATATCCTTTTCTCATGCTAGTATAGGACCCTACCGCTACGAAATTATCAATCTTTCCATCGACACCCAGTCCAAATTTCCCGTCGGGAAACCTAAGTGTGAGAACTCGTAGTTCTGCCCGGCGAGCGAACCCTTCAATCCCCCATTCTCAGATGCCAGGACCCAGGTCAGGGGGTAGGTCGCCATGACCATCCCCTCATGGAACGAGGTCATCCTCGTTGTTGAGGCATCCCATACTAATATGAGCAAATTATATGACTACGCCCTTTTCCCATATGTGGGTAGATGTGGTCGCACAGGGTATTGGCTGGTTGTCATAGTACTAGGACACACCGTGCATTTTTTATAAACACCACCATTCTCCACTTCTCCATTCCAACACCGACATCTCGACATTCCACAATCACACAAGTATTTCCAAAGGAGTTTTGAATAAACAACATTGTTTCCCATCCTATAGTTTTATATAAACCATCTCATATTTCTACATAGGGTGGCAAAATAGTTTCCATATACTTTTTGGAAAAGGTTTTATAAATTTTTTCTTTAAAAGTAAAACATGTTATCAAAGTAGATGCATATATTTGGAGTGCAAGCTCAGAGAGTAGCTTGCCTTGCTCGGCAAAGTGACCTTGGTCTTGATCTTCAGGTTCAACAAATTCCCCTCCTCGATAATTCCAGCAACGTTCTCGTCTAATCGATAAATAAACAAATACAAGCAATCACTAAACTACTCAAGCAAACATCACAACATTACAATCCTAAATGCTCTAAATAGCCACTGCATACAACAAACAACACCATTTGGTTTCAATTTAATTGTATTTACCATTATTTATTTATGTTTTAAATACGGCAGAAATGGGTGGAACATGTTTAATTGCACAACTTGAGTTATGTTTGTCCTAAAAATACAAACTAAAATTCTATAGAGAGCTACTGATGTGTAGAAGACAACACAATTGGATTTGGATTAATTGGAGTTACCAAACTCACTACACAAGTGTTTTAATCCAGTAACTTAGTAATAAAGTTTTGGCTACCAAATAAGTTCTGTTGCTCCTAAAATTAAATCCTTTTAGGGAAAACTAAACATGACTAAATGTGACCTAACAAAATTGGTCCTAATTCATTTGGGTTAAGCATTAAACATATTTAATTATTTTAGTGCAGAAGGGTTCTCAAACTTCAACTTTATGCCAAACAATTACCACTACACAATTAATTCTACTAAAATTAGGGAAGCTAATAGATGACAGTACAAAGATAATAAAATTAGTTTGGAATTATTTGGCTTAACAGAGTATCAGAAACAAACAAGTTTAGATTTTAAACCTTCTGTGGTATTTTTAATAATACATTTTTATTACTTATCTAAATGAAATGAGACCACTTGGGTTGGTTAACCAATTTCATAAGCTTTCCAGAAAAATTGGATTTGATTTATTTGGAGCTATAAAGCTTGAGATATTGAATTTTGAAGTTAGGTCCAGTACTGATTTAACAGAGAAGTTTAAATTCGAATTTAATTGTTCTCTGGATAATGTTGAAAACTATGACAGGTGGGGCCTACGTGTCAGCGGCACAGTGCGCGCGTGGAAATTAATAAAATTGTCGAGGTATTGGTAACGCGGAACTACTAGAAGTATTCATACGTACCGTAGAGGAGGTGGGGAAGAACGTGGAGGGTTCCAGTGACGGGATTGCACACACGATTTTACCCAGCTTCGGATCTCACGACGGTGGCGAGATCCTACGTGCTGCTATAATTCACTCAAGGCAAATATGTGTACAGGTTACAATGAGGTTGTATGCGTGCCCTAAGGCTGCTGGAAGGCTGGCTTATAAAGGCGCCAAGCCTTCCCCTACAAGGAAAGCCTTAACCGACCTAGATCACGAGTCCTAGACTAACACGGTAACAAACCCTAACTTGCTCCCTAAGGCGAACGCAGCCAGGCCTTCGTCTTGGACTTCACTAAGCCAGCCCAGAGCTTATCCTTGCGCCTAAGCCCATGAGGCCTTCTCCATTAAGCCCTCCGGCTTTATCTGATGGGCCTCCTGGTGGGCCAGGTTTTATCCACCGTGGCAGGTATACCCGTTCGGCATAACCTCCACAGTAGTCCCCGGAAAGGTTTAAGTTCTTCGTTTGCCGTCTTTGTGAAACACGGGCTTTCGCCTTTGTGCAAGGCGGACAGAAGAGCTTGGAGCATTCCAAAATGAGACATTCAGTCTGCCTTAAGGATTAAGCCGAACTCTCCTGCACTTTGAACAATCTGGCAGAAAGATTCTGTCAGCGTCGAGTCTTGTCATGACGTCACCGCAGTCAAAGCCAGTCCACGACAGTCTGGACAAGCAAAGAGACGTTGTGACGCCATTACTGCTATTTTTCCGCACACGATCTCCGAGGCGTGCGGGAGAAGATGCCCACTACTGACCGTTGCGGGACGCGTGGCGAAAATCGCGCGACGTTATCTCACCGCACTAATCGCGGCGCACGGCCCCCATAAAAGGGAACTGATTTTTCCACCTGGTTCATTTCCCTGTTCATCGTCCTCCTCGCGCCTCCCATCTGAACTCCGGCGAGCTCCACCACCACCACCTGCGCACCCACCCATGGAGAGCTCCGATGACCGCGGGAGCGGCAACGGCGGCGGCGTCGGCGGCGACGGAGGACAAGATCTGGCCATGAGGGGATCGAGCTCCGCGGATGCATCTGCATCTCGCGCGGCAGCGGCGACAAGTTCTGCGGCCACTCCATCGAAGCAGAGAAGAATGCCCAGCCCTCCGACGAGGGCGATGCGGCGGAGGCAGAGGAGGAGGGAGAGGAAGCATCATCCCGCAACTGGGCAGCTTCCACCATCACCGACGCGGACCTCACGCAGCTGCAAAAGGAGGGCATCCTCCCACCACAGGAGAATGCCACTGGCGGTCAGCGTACGGCCACCCTGCTCCAGATCCCGCCGGCGATGAACGAGTGCTCCTCGTCTCACATCTCCTCCGCGGTTTGTCTTTGCCTCCGCATCCTTTTTTCCAATCAGTCTTAGACTACTATGGCCTTCAGCCTCATAGCGTAGGCCCCAATAGTATCTTGTACATAGCTGGCTTTATGGCTTTATTCGAAGGATACCTAGGCATAGAGCCCAGCTTAGAATTCTTCAAGTACTGCTTTACTGCAAGCGCCAAACAGAGAAGGAAGAACTGCTTTCCTTAGGAACAGTTAGCATCAACCTTCGTAGAGGCAGAGACTGGTATCCTAAGGCGCCAAAAATAGATTCCATTAAAGGCTGGAATAGCTCCTTCTTCTACTGCAAAGACATGGCGCCAGTAGGCAAAGACATAGGACTTCCTCGCTTTTCTCCTTTGCCTGCGGAGCCCGCCTTCTTGGGGCGAGAAACCACTGAAGGTCCTTCCTGACAACCTCCGTCGCATGCAAAGGCGGATTGAGTATTTGACAAAGACTGCTGTGCCCAAACTCACGGGCGCAGACACCATCCTATGTTGGTTGTCAAGGCGAATCCAGCCTTTGAAAGATCGCAAAGGACTCATGTGCCACTACACGGACCAGAAGAAAGATCCCCTCCGTGTTAGTGAGAGTGACCTTACGCACGACGCCCTTATGTATCGCTTTAAGAGGATTGCCAAGGAAAGGATCCAGCTCACAGAGCAGCGTCCTATGTACACAGCCGCCAACCCGCTCCAAGGTAAGGCATTTACCATTACTGTTTTTACACTTCCACAATGTTTGCCTTACTAAACCACTTTTGATTTCAGCTCGCCCTTTTGCCGGATAATCTGCTGGCTCCTTTGTTTTACGTGCCTGAAGCGGCACCCGAGCCCCAAAGACTCGGAAACGAAAGGCTTCAGGAGCCACTGCAGCAACTTCAGCAGCAGAAAGGCGGAAGCGTGAAAAGCCATCCCTGTTAACGCCGAAGTGCTCGACATTGAGGACGATGAAGATGCGGCCTTCAATGCTCCAGTACAGAAGTAAGCCGAACCTCAATTTCTTTAGTAAGGCGAACAATGTCTATGAATGTTATCTTATTTTGTATGTGATTTGCAGGATCAAACCAACTGCGCCTCTCAAGAGGAAGAAAGTAATTTCTTCCAGGCAAAGAAGACTGAGCCCTCTCCAGCCATCGCTCCCCCCACTCCCTCCGTTCAACAAGAGACAGCCCAGGCCCATCTGAAGATCATCATATAGATTGGACTCAGCCGTCTTACCTGATAAGACGGAAACTGAAAAGTTGGCCAGGGCTGCCGCTGCTGGGAAGGCGGCGGTACTTCAGTCAGAGAGCCGAACGAGCCCATTACTCGTGAGGCTATCCGCAACATGGTGAAGCAAGAGCTCTTTGACGACGAGGGGTACATCTTACCCAACATCGCCGCCATGCTTGCCGATGAGAAGGAGCGCAACGAGCCGCCTCCGAAGCTAAGGCCAGTTGGTCAAACATTGACCATATTAAATCTGGAAGACAATTGTGACGAGCTGTACGTCACAATGAAGAAGAGCTACAAAGCCTTGAAGGCCATGATGCAGGTAAACATTCCGTCTTTATGTACATACTAGTCCCCGGGCATTACGTTGTGCTTTGACTAAGCCGACGTAATGGCCTTTCTTTAATGTGATAAAGACTCAGTCCCCAAGCCCATTGTAGCCATACCTTATTGCTTTACCTTTCTTACTTACTACTACCCTTGCCTAGCAGAGCAGTGAGCAACTTACATGCGATCTATGGTACTCACTGAGTAACCAAAGGCAAGTGCTCAAGCAAGCCGTCGCCGAAAATAAGGCGAACAAAGGTAAATGTTGTTCTTTCACATGCAATGTGACTTTAGTTCATTTTAAGACATAAGATGCTCAACACATGCAATGTGTTTTGCGCAGCTGTTGTGGCGAAGGCAAAACAGATCGTCAGCGAGACTGGCGATATAGAAGTGTGAGGCGGGAAAATGCCGCCTTGTTTAAGCAACTGGAGGAGAACCGAAAGACGGCCGAGGCCAATCTTAAAGCCGTCCAAGACAGCGCGCTGAAGGCAAGACAAACTGAAGGCAGAACTTTGAAACTGCAGCGACAGGCTGAAAAGGATGGGCTCCTAATCCAGAGCTTACAAGGTCGTCTTGAACGCCAAGCTGATGAGAGCACCGCCATTGACGAGAAACTGCTAAGTAAGCCTTTCTTCTTTTACTTCTCGCACTTTCTGTCACTTTTCGCCTTTATTCAAACACTTCAGTGCGCCTTAATTTTTTCCATTCCTCCCTTCCTCAGTTCCAGCTGGATTTGGGGAAAGGCTTACCTCTGAGACGCGCCTGGAGCTTATCTTGGAGTGTGGCGAGATTGTGTCAGGGCTGTATGCTGCGGGAAGAGACGTTGTGCCAACATCTTCCCAAAACAGCTGCCCCAAGTGACAAACACCAGCAACTTGCTGCCACTTCTTCAGAACTGCGTCCCAGAGGTGGTGGAGCGTCTTCGCTCAGCAGCTAGAGGCGGAGCAAAACTTGCTCTAGGACTTGTTCGCGGCCACTACCCCGAAGTCAACATGTGGCGCGTTATCAAGTGTTTCCCAGCCAAGGACAGAGACGGCAACGAGCTCGTCAAAGAAAAGGTCTATGCCTCTGTCTCTGGCTTTGCCTCAGCCGTTGCTGAGATGGTAGACTTGTCTATCTTCTTCTCCAAGAAGCCTGTGCCTCCCCGTCCTGACGACGTGTCTGATGACGAAGCCGAAGCCCCACCACTGGCAATGGCGATGAGTCAGAAGACGGAAATGAAGAAGAAGAAGAAGGCGAGTCTGAAGCTACGCTGGATCCATCCAAGTCCCCTGCCTTCGCCTCCTCAGTCCCCTGCATAAGATGCAGGAAAAACTTTGCATTAAGCGTGTCATGAAAGATGGCACAAAAGACTTGTTAAGTTATGTTTTGTAATGGCAGGAGCCTTTTTATCTGTTGAACATGTTTGTTTTGCGACGCATGCACTTATTTTTAAAAGGCTTGCAAACTATGCTCCTTATCCGTCTTCAAGTTTTCTGGCTTATATGCTTTAGCCTTTTCGTATGCTGGCAGAACCTAAGCACGGAACACTTCGCTGGCAACAGGGTTAGTAACCAAACTGTTTAAACACAGAAACGGCGCCGGCTTTTGGTGCGTAAAGCATCTACTAAGACAAGCCAGCATATACGCGATCAGATAAATACTCTTAGACGGATGCAATTTTAATTTTTGTAAGGCCTTAAGGCAAAAGCATCATGTGAGTAACCACAAGCACGAAGCCAATTCGGGTTAACATTGATATTTTTATCGAAATATATGATCAAATGGAAATAAAAGACGGCGAGAACTCATGCATAAAAATAATTGAGGGAACCAAAGACTTTTATTTCATAATCATATATGGTGTGATTACAATAGAATTGCTAAGTGTAAAAAGGACGTAGCTGCTCAATGTTCCAAGGACGTTTCGTCTCCTTGAGCACTGCTTCTTCGTTCCTTTTCCTTTTGCGGCCTCTTTTCTTTTCTTCTCGATATCACGGAGGTCCACAAGATAATATGCCCCGTTCTTAAGCGCTTTGCTGATAACGAAGGGTCCTTCCCATATGGGAGATAGTTTGTGCTCCTTTTGCTGAACAAGGCGAAGCACCAAATCGCCTTCTCGAAACGATCTCCGTCTTACCTTGCGACTGTGGTAACGCCGCATGTTCTGCTGATAAATGGCGGAGCGCTGAAGCGCTATCTCACGCTCTTCTTCGAGAAGGTCTAAGCCATCCTGTCTGGCTTCTTCTGCGTCTGCTTCAACGTAGGCTGTTACACGAGGTGTGTCGTGCAGGACATCTGTTGGGAGTACCGCTTCAGCGCCATATATGAGAAAGAAAGGGGTATAGCCTGTTGCACTGCTTGGAGTTGTGCGTATGCTCCATAAGACAGCAGGTAATTCTTCTACCCATGCTCCAGCTGCTCTATGCAAAGGCACTTCTAATCTTGGCTTTATTCCCTGTAGATTATACTGTTGGTTCGCTCAACTTGGCCATTCGATTGTGGATGAGCCACAGATGCTAAGTCCAAACGAATACCAACTTCACCACAGTACTTTGCCAAATGATACTGTGGGGGACGCCAAATCTCGTTATAACCTCAATGACGAACTTCTTGGCTGTTGCCCCATCAAGCTTTTTTATGGGCTTAGCTTCAACCCACTTGGTGTATTTATCCACCGCAACTAAGAGATGTTTGACGCCGCCTCGCGCAGTCCTGAATGGACCTACCATGTCCAGTCCCCAGACCGCAAATGGCCACGTGATTGGATGGTGCGCAATTCCTGGGCTGGCATCTTTGGCTGTCTTGCATACTTTTGGCATCCAACGCATTTCTTGACGAGTTCTTCTGCATCTTGCTTTGCTGTGAGCCAGTAGAATCCATGTCTAAAAGCTTTGGCGACAATTGCTCGGGCAGAGGCATGATGACCGCAACATCCACCATGGATCTCTTCTAGTATCTCCTGTCCTTCTTCCGGCGAAACGCATCGTTGATATACACCTGTGGTACTCCGCTTGTATAGCTCTCCATTTATTATTGTGTATGCCTTAGCTCTGCGCACAACTTGCCGCCTTAATACTTCATCCTCTGGCTCTTCCTTGTTAAGGAGGAAATTTATGTAGGGCTGTGTCCAGTCTGGCTTACCAGCATGACGGAAACAGACTGCGAAGCCATGGGGTCATCCTCATCTCCGCCTTTAATAGACGGCACGTACAGGTGCTCCAAAAATATATCGGAGGGCACCTTCGATCTTTTCGAGCCCATTCTGGCTAAGGCGTCCGCTGCTTCATTTTCCTCCCTTTTGATATGCTTGACTTCTAAGCCGATAAAACACCGACCAAACTCGTCTACCGTGCGTCGGTATTCAGCCATTGTAGGGCTCTTCGCGTCCCATGCCCCTTCTAATTGTTGAACAACGAGGTCTGAATCGCCATAGCACAAAAGACGGCTAATGCCCAAATCCTTTGCGACGTGCAATCCATGCAACAGAGCCTCGTATTCTGCAACATTATTAGTGGCATTGAAGTGTATCTGCAAGACATAGCACATCTTGTCTCCTTTAGGGTTCTTCAGTACCACGCCAGCTCCCGATCCCTGCAACATTTTGGAGCCGTCAAAGTGCATAACCCAATATTCTTCGTCAGGGAGGGGAAGTTCATCCATTGCTTCTGTCCAGTCTGCGATGAAATCAGCTAAGGACTGGGATTTGATGGCTGTACGTGGCTTGTACTGGATGTCGAAGGCTGCCAATTCAATTCCCCACTTAGCCACACGTCCAGTGGCATCGTGTTGTTTATAATGTCACCCAATGGCGCCTTACTGACTACCGTGATTGGGTGCTCTTGGAAATAATGGCGTAATTTTCTGGCTGCGAAGAAAACTCCATAAGCCAGCTTCTGATAGTGAGGGTATCGTTGTTTGGATTCGGAGAAGACTTCGCTGATATAATATACCGGCCTTTGTTCCGGTAGCTCCTTTCCCTCTCCTTTCGTTCAACAACAACCACTGCACTAATAACTAGGTTGGTAGCCGCCATGTAAAGTAGCATCGGCTCTTGTGGTAGAGGAGACGCTAATATTGGTGCTGAAACTAAGGCGTCTTTTAACTGTGCTAAGGCTGCATCTGCCTCTTCAGTCCAGACGAACGTCTTAGTTTTCTTCAACAACCTGTATAGGGGTAAAGCTTTATCCCCAAGCCTACTAATAAATCGGCTTACAGCTGCTGCAGATCCTGCGAGCCTTTGGACATCTTTAAGACAAGTAGGCTTTTTGATGTCCATGATAGCTCGAATCTTTTCTGGGTTAACCTCAAGACCTCTTTCTGAAACAATGAAGCCTAAAAGTTTTCCTGCTGGGACGCCAAAAAAGCATTTTCCCGGATTTAGCTTCATGTTATATTTTCTCAAGTTATCAAAGGTTTCTTGAAGGTCAACGATGAGATCGCCGCGTTTTCGCGACATAACGGCAATGTCATCGACATAAGCGTGAACATTGCGGCCTATTTGATCGTGTAGGCAACGTTGTATGCACCGTTGGTACGTTGAGCCAGCGTTTTTAAGCCCGAAAGGCATAGTTATGTAGCAAAACGTTCCGAAAGGTGTGATGAAGGAAGTCTTAATTTGGTCAGACTCCTTCATCTTAATTTGGTGGTAGCCAGAGTAAGCGTCCAAAAAGCATAGTAATTCAGAACCTGATACAGCATCTACGACCTGATCAATTCGCGGCAATGCGAAGGGGTCTTTAGGACAGGCTTTGTTTAAGCCGGTGAAATCTATGCACATGCGCAAGTCTTTCACGTCCTTCTTAGGTACTAATACAGGATTTGCTAGCCAATCTGTGTGGATAACCTCTCTAATGAAATTAGCGGCACTAAGCCGAGCTACCTCTTTTCCTATTGCTTTCTTCTTCTCTGGACCGAAGCGACGAAGACCTTGTTTTACTGGCTTGGCACCTTTGGCGACATTAAGGCTGTGCTCGGCAAGTTCCCGGGGTACTCCTGGCATGTCTGATGGTGACCATGCAAAAATATCCCGTTGCTCACGGAGGAACTTGACGAGCGCGCCTTCCTATGCGTCACTGAGGTCCGCGCCTATGTTCGTCGTCTTGCTTGCATCAGCGTTGTCCAGCACGATCTTCTTCGAGTTTGAGCTGGCCTTGAAAGTGACATCCGAGCGCAAGGAGGCTTTTACCATCCGGCATTTCATTGGTGTTAACTTCTTTCTTGTACTGCTCCAGCTCTTCCTTGCTGATGACTGCTTCTGCTAAGACGGCGTTTCCTGCTTCGCATTCCTTCGCCTTCTTGAAGTCGCCATTGACCGTGATGACGCCGTTTGGTCCAGGTATTTTGAGCTTGCTGTAGATGTAACACGGGCGTGCCATGAATTTGGCAAAGGCTGGGCGGCCAAAGATTGCGTGATACGCACTTTTGAATTCCACCACCTCAAAGGCAACTTCCTCAGTCCTATAGTTTGTTTCGTCACCGAAGGTACGTCTAAGACAATTGTTCCCATAGAACTGGCCTGCCTGCCTGGCACTATGCCGTGAAACTTGACTGTGCTATGTTTTAGCTGTGTCTCAGAAAGGCGCATGCGCTTTAAGGTTTCAAGATAGAGGATGTTGATGCTACTCCCTCCATCCATAAGCACCTTAGAAAGCCTGCATTGCTGCACAATTGGGTTTACAACGAGCGCGTAATTCCCTGGGTTCTGTGGAATATGATCAGGATGATCGTTGCGGTCCCATGTAATGGGGTGCTCGGACCAGTTGAGATACTGGGGAACCGCTGGCATAGTGGCATTGAGTTCCCTCCAGGCTGCCTTTTCCTTTTTGGCCGAAGGAGTGGCAAGGAAGTGACAAGGCTTGTTTCGACCCTTGGAAACTTGTTGCTCCTCTTGTGCTTTGGCTCCTGATCTTCCGGCTCCGAAGCACTTTCCTCGTTGTCCTTCTGCTCTTTCTTGTCTTTACGGTTCTTGCGCTTGAACTGTTTTGCCTTGAAGCCAGCGTCCGGATCCTTCTTGATATCATCGTTAAGGCGGCACTGCCTGTTGGTATGGGTGCATTTGCCAAGCTTGCTATGATGGGCACAAGGTTCATCTTTGATGTCGTCATAGGTGATTTTAATGGGTCTTGACCCTTGACTGTCATCGCTCTTCTTCTGCCATCTGCTAGCCCCGCTCTGGCCACCCTTCTTATTGGCAAAGGCTACCTCCTTTGATGGTCCTGGCGCATCGTTGGCTTCCTTCTTTTTCCGGCTTTGATTGTTGTTTCGCTTTTCCGGGTTAACAGCTATGTCCATGCGCAGATCGCCGTCGTCAGCTCGAGCGTCGTCTTCTGCTGCAGCGTAATTGTTCGCGCTGTCTAAGAGCTCGCCGAGGTGTTTGATGTTTTGGCTGGCTAACATATATCTCATCATGTTGCCTTTCTTCAGGCTGTTCATAAAAGCATGTATGGCCTGGATCTCAGAAACGTCTTCGCATGCATTCTTTGTCTCTGTCCATCGAGCTATGAAAGCTCTGCTTGACTCCCCCTCCACTTGAGCGCACTTTAGTAGATCTGAGTAAGCCTTTGGACGTTTGTATGTGCATGAGAAGTGTTGCATGAATGTTTTCTGCATGTCTGCCAATTGTGGATACTCTTTTCTGGCAAAGTGTCGATCCACAACCGGGTGTTCCCTCCAACATGAGTGGAAGAAAACGTACAGCTGCATTGTAATCACCGTCATTAATACCAACGGCGTGGATGTAATCAGGCAGCCATATGTCCGGTTTGTCAATGCCATTGTACTTGTCCACAATTTTCTTGACATTGCCTAGCGAGGATGGGAGTTGCACCTTGCGAATCGCCGGTCCAAAGCACACAGGGCCCAGGTAAGACTCCTCTTTGGCCGCTTTAATCTCATCGAGACGGATGCGGGCGTCTGAGATATGAGTGTTTTCCCTGGCTGGCCCTTTGTTGGATTGGCTACGCCTTGGCTCCTCCTGACGGCTTTGGCGATGAGGGGAGCGGGAGCGAGATCGCCTTTGAGGCGGATCTCTGTTGCCCCTATTTCCTTCGTCTCTTGCCCGTGCTGCGGGCGGAGGTGGCATGTTAAGCCGGTCACTCCCACGCCGTGCGTCCTTCCCCTTGTCTTGATCTCTTTCACGGCGAGGCGGATCATTCTTCTTATGGCGTGTGTTATCCTTTGCCGGTGGTCGTCCTTGCCTTTGTCACTATGGCGATTGGACCCAGTCTTTGACTCATCCCTGTGTTTGTCAGGAACTTTGTCCTTCCTAGGTTCTTACCCTTATTGCCATGGCTACTGGAACCAGCTGGTTCCTCTGGATCTCCACCGCCGGCAACGGCTGTCTTGCAAAGACGCGTATCGTCCGCCAGTTTTGAGTTTGAGTCCGCCTTAGCCTGCTGCTCTACCGCCTTTTCGATGAGCATTTTAGAATAATGGTGGCGCTCTTCAATTGGACTGCTTCGTCTCCCATGATTTCCCTGGCCGCCTCTAGGTTTTTGGCCGGGGTGGAGAAGAATATGACTCCATCAGGGTTAACTCTGAAAGAGTATTTCTGCCAAGGCTTTAAAGGCTTTTGGGCAGAAGTCTTCTCGAAGTTTCCCTGCAGATCCCGATGCAGAAGAGGGTCACGTATACTTCGTATTTTGCGGAATTTCTCAACATCGCGCTCACGCTGGTACTCTTCCTCTTCTAGAGCCTTTCCAACTAGGATTAACTCTTTTTCCTTGTTCAGGAGGGACAACTTATACTTGATGTTGACTTCAGTCTCAGCCAGGAGCGCTTTCCGTCTTTCCTCAAGTTCAACCGCGGTTGGATTTGGTCCCAAAGGTGTTTTGAGAGCTCCAATGCGCGCATGTGTTCCTCCTTTGACCGCTCCAGGTCTTCTTCAATAGGCGTAGCCGGGGGAGGCCTTTTAGGGTCCAGCACATCCTCTGGCTTTTCCGCCTTGTCACCAATGTGTTTGATGCTAGAGGAAACTTCAGCCTCGTCTGGCTTAGCCGCGGCCGCACCATCCTCAGAGCTATCTGTGCCGGGAAAGTCATTAAGACTTCGTTTGGATCGGATGAGCCATAGCCTCGCGCGGCAACCTGTGCTGCGAAGTCTTCCTCCTTATGCTCATCGAGATCTGAATCTTCCGCCATTGGAGCGGTGCCATCAGATCCGGCTTCTGAGTCTGCTCCTGTCTGTAAGGCAGGTAATATTGACTCAGGGTCAGATTCGGCCGGCTTAGGGCCAGATGCGTCAATGACACCGACAAAGCGAGAGGCGGGCTCCATAAGCTCATAAGAGCTGGAGCCAGAATCGCTTTGGGTATCAGAGTCACTCAGATCGCGATAGACAAAGGCCTGATCCGATCTGTGTTGTTGCTCGATTGCATAATCGATGGGGTGGTGGGTGGGCCAAAAGGCGGCGGATCCCCTGGGGAATCCATACGCCTCAGCCGTAAAACCCATGAAGATGTTGATGGTGCCGAAGGGGACGACGAAGCTTGACACCAGTGCGTCGTTTGCTGAGACGTAGGACCCGTCGTCTTCGATGCACCCAAAGTTGTTGATGATGCGGGCGCGACCAACCGCCATAGTCTTGCCGATCTCGCCCAATGCTCCCGCCTGAAACAAAACTCCCGACGCCTTGGGCCCCACGGTGGGCGCCAACTGTCGAGGTATTGGTAACGCGGAACTACTAGAAGTATTCATACGTACCGTAGAGGAGGTGGGGAAGAACGTGAGGGTTCCAGTGACGGGATTGCACACACGATTTTACCCAGCTTCGGATCTCACGACGGTGGCGAGATCCTACGTGCTGCTATAATTCACTCAAGGCAAATATGTGTACAGGTTACAATGAGGTTGTATGCGTGCCCTAAGGCTGCTGGAAGGCTGGCTTATAAAGGCGCCAAGCCTTCCCCTACAAGGAAAGCCTTAACCGACCTAGATCACGAGTCCTAGACTAACACGGTAACAAACCCTAACTTGCTCCCTAAGGCGAACGCAGCCAGGCCTTCGTCTTGGACTTCACTAAGCCAGCCCAGAGCTTATCCTTGCGCCTAAGCCCATGAGGCCTTCTCCATTAAGCCCTCCGGCTTTATCTGATGGGCCTCCCTAGTGGGCCAGGTTTTATCCACCGTGGCAGGTATACCCGTTCGGCATAACCTCCACAAAAATGTAGACGGGTGGGGCCAGCTCGTTAGCCTAACATTTAAACGAAGGGGTACGTTGTCGTTGGATTTAGATCCAACCGCCCACGTTTGCCCACGTCGACGACGAACGTCGGCGACCTAAAACGAGCGGCGCCGAGGCTCCGGCGACGGTGCGGTGGTTGATTAGCTCTCCTAGGGGGCTCGGGAGGAAGCGGCGATGACGCGGATCGACGGCGGAGGTTCGGGCGAGCGTCAGGGCTGAGTTGCGCTTGCTGGGACGGTGGGAATCAACGGCGGCGAGCTCCTGAACTTCCTCGGGTACGGGCAGCAACTCCGGCGAAGCTTCATGACTCGTCTGTGCACGAATAAGATGGCCAAAGGGCTCGGGTGAGTGCGGGGAGAGAGAGCAACAAGGTGCAGGGATTAGGGAAGGAAATGGGGCAGCCTAACGGCGTGGCCGCGATCATCTTCTACCTCGGACACGGCGAGGTCGCAGAAGAGCACGGCAGCGTGCACGCCCTCCTGGCGGTGCACAGAGGGGAGTGGAGAGGGAGTGAGGTGGTGTGGTGTCTGTGGCGAGGTGTGGGGGTGGTTAAATAGGGCAGGGGCCAGCGTATCGTGGACGAAGCGCACGGACGGCGTAAATGGCGCCTCCGGCGAGATATTTTTCGATTCCTCCGCGACGCGTGCAAGAAGCTCAAGGCAGAGGTGTCGGGGGGGGGGGGGTCCGGGCGTGTTCTAGAAGGTCGTGGCTCGAGCCTTGCGTGTCGAGGTACATAGGATGGGCGAATTTGGCTGGTGCCATCCGAGCTCTCCACGGCAGGCAACGGGGGACATGGGCGGCATTGGGGAGAGGGAAGTGCTCGAGTGCCCGCAGAGGCTGCAGAGGCACCGTGCGTGGACAAACGCGAGCAAGGGGGGGGCCTGGGAAGGGCGACGACGACCACGGCGACACGACATGCTACAGCGAGCTAGGGAGAGAGAGGTAGGGGATGGCATTTTTGCAGAAAACCCCCTGCCTCCTTTTCTCTTTTATTTTGTAGTTTCTTTTTATTTCCAGTAGCCTTTCTGGAATTTAATTGGGGCACTTACTTATTTAGAAAAATTTGCAAATATTTGCGAGGCTTCCTCATAACATGTAGAAGCTTCACAAAATTTGGCATTTCAAAATAAAATGTTTTGAATCATTTTTGTTCATAGGGTTTTTAATTATGGTAATTTGGTTTATTTCAATTTGATTTTACTTTAGAATTTTTAAACTAGTTCAAAATATTATTTGAGAGAGATAAGTAGTAAGGATTAAATGAGAGTGGTTACTATAACACTCTTCTGAATTTTGTTTGGAAGAAAGTTTAATTTCTTTGTGTGTCACTTGCCACTTCAATTTATTTCTTGTTTCCACTTTTGTTTTTGTACTTCAAATTTTTAATTCAAACAAACAACATCAACTCAAGCAACAAGAAATAATTACCACAAGCAACAAACTACAATCAACACATAATAATCAACAAAAAATTTGTTGGCTCTCATTTTTGGAATAATAATACTGATAATATTTTTGGGATG
The DNA here is from genome assembly GCA_947311845.1 of Poa pratensis. Taxonomy (NCBI): domain Eukaryota; kingdom Viridiplantae; phylum Streptophyta; class Magnoliopsida; order Poales; family Poaceae; genus Poa; species Poa pratensis. The sequence continues at coordinate 12,263,120 of CAMZMU010000073.1, forward strand.
TTACAATCCTTTCCCCCTTAAATAAATCTTGTCCCGAGATTTGCTAGGCTTAGGTACTAAAGAGGTTTGGGAATTCGCTCCTAAGATAATCTTCGCGTTCCCAAGTTGCTTCTTCTTCAGAGTGGTTAGTCCACTGGACTTTGTAGAACTTGATTGCGCGCCTTCTGGTAACACGAACATCTTCTTCGAGAATCTTGAGGGGTCTCTCACGATAAGTCAGGTCTTGGTTCAGGTCGATGGAGAGGTGGTCGATGTTTTTGAAAACATCAGGCTGGTCAGGAACTTCGAGACACTTCCGGAGCAAGGAAATGTGGAAGACATCATGATAATCTCCTAACTCCGGGGGTAACTCCAGTTGATAAGATACTTCTCCTCGACGAGCGATGATCTTGAAGGGTCCAATATACCTTGGCGCTAATTTTCCTTTAAGGGGTGTCAGTCGGAGATAAATATAATCTCCGACGTTGAAGGTGAGGTGACGGCGCTTGGTGTCAGCGTAGCTCTTCTGGTGGGGTTGGGCAGTTTTGAGTCGTTCACGAATAAGCTGAACTTGCTCTTCAGCTTCCCGAAGGGTATCGGGTCCAAACAATTTGCCTTCTCCGGTATCGGACCAATTCAGGGGTGTACGACATTTCTTGCCGTAAAGGGCTTCAAAAGGGGCCATTTGCAGACTAGACTGATAACTGTTGTTGTATGAGAACTCTGCAAACGGAAGACAATCTTCCCACTTGGAACCATAGGATAGAACACATGCGCGAAGCATGTCTTCCAATATCTGGTTCACTCGTTCAGTTTGGCCATCGGTCTGGGGATGATAAGCTGTGCTAAACGCTAACTTGGTTCCGAGGGCTTCGTGAAGGGATTTCCAGAATTTTGAGGTGAATTGCGTGCCTCTATCAGATACAATCTTCTTAGGCACACCATGTAGGCTTACTATTCTGGAAATATACAGGTCTGCTAACTGAGCTCCGGTGTGAGTGGTCTTGACAGGAATAAAATGGGCAACCTTGGTCAGTCGATCAACGATGACTCAGATTGAATCATGGCCTCGGTGGGATCTTGGAAGTCCGGTAATGTCGTGGTGGGATCACGGCAGATGCCATAGGTATGGCCAAGATGGGGCCAAAAGTGCGTTGGGGGAACCGGGGAGGGTTTATGCACTCAAGAAGTGCACAAGCAAGAACACACAAGAAACCGCAAGAACATGAACAAGAAACCAAGAAACCAAGAACACAAAGCACACCACGATGTACCCTGCTTCGGGGCCCTCTTGTGGAGGTAACACCCCTACTGCAGCACTAGCTTACTCTCTTTATATCTCAATAGTCACAAGTACAGCGCTGCTCGAGCTGTATCAGGCAACAATGGTGAGAGCTCACGATGAAGAAGAAGCTACCAAGGGGGGAAATGAGCTCTAGGGTTCGTCGTTTTCCACTGGAGGATGTGCTGGTCTTCTTATACACTAACCGGATTACCTTTTTGCCCCTGGTCGGAGATGATAATGGCATGGACAAGAGGAACAGGACAAGCCCTGGCCACTGTCACTCAGTCCAGCTCATCGTCAGTTCAACGGCAGGTCTATCTTTTCCTCTTTGAGCTTAAGCCAGCGTAGCCCATCAGAGCCTAGGCCACCGCCCTTTCCCGAATTAGCCGAGTCAGCGCCTAGGGCCTTGCGACCCGGAAAATCCGTGGCTCGACCTGGCTATCTTCCGAGCCTCGGGCAGGAGACCTGCAGGACTCGTGAACTTACTGACATTACTTGATCTTCGTGCATTATCCAACATCGCAGGTAAGCCGGATTCTTCCTGGCAACCCGGCTAGTTGATCCGGATCTCTTCCAGGCAACCCGGCTAGTTCAGCTGGATCTCTTCCAGGCAATCCGGCTAGACTTTGCCTGATCCCCTCTGGCGTCTCCTAGCACCTAAACAAGAGTGAGTACTAACCAACTCTCTCAACCGATCCGGTCGAAGTGATCCGGCTCGAGTGACCCGGATTTGAGTTTCCTTTCCACCTCTATGCCCTACCCGGGGGCATCCCCCGACAGTAGTCCCCGAAGCTGGTGCGGTCCTACAGCCTCGGATGAAGGGCCGTAGCAGGTTAAAAACAAACACCATTAACCGAATTACATACTACACAATCTTGTCTCAGGATTTCCCGGGACACTTGGCAGGGAATCTCTGCACAAAGGCCCCGTAATCCGGGTCTTTGATTTGACATGCCACTGACAGCACATTATCCGGATCCACCAGGTACTTGAGTGCATTGGACTAAATGACCGCGCCTCCTCGATTTCTTTGCTAACCGGCACACCCGATCCACAGAACCGCTTCCAATTCTATGACCCACCATGTGCTTGAAATACACGGCCACAGCTGCGACCGCGAAGTTTCGGTGCACACTTGATCCGGCCACACCCGAAAACCGCGCAGTAGTGCGCCCGTTACCAGCGAGCGGCTATAAATAGGGGTGCGAGATTCCTCTTCTTCTTCCCCGCATTTCCACTTCGAACCTCCATCTACACCATTGCCGCCGGTGCGACCTCGCCCTCGCGACCTTGCCGCGCCGGAGACATCAACAACGCCGGAGAAAACTCGCCAGAGCCGCGCATCGCGCCCTGCACCGCCGTTTCTCCACCGCGCTTCTTCCTCGCCGCATCACAACCGTAAGTTCCTCCTCTTGCGGCCATGGCGACCTCGCACGAGTTCATATTCCGCTGGGAACTTGCGCCTGCTTCTTGCAGATTCACTCGCGCACGAGTTCACTGTCACGCCTTAGTGCATTCCCTAGATCTCCTTTCTAGGTTTTGCACTAGATTGCCATAGTTTGGCCTGCCACCGCTTGAGCAGTTCCACCATATTTTTACTCGGGATTTCCTCTCTATTTTACTGCTGCGGTAGATCTTGCGTAACCCTAGATCCTTACACAAAGGTGTTTGTAGTTACTAGCCGAATTACTTCTCCGTAGTAACTAAATAATTCTTATCCGGGATTGCTTTTACCGAAACCCTTAACAGCTGATTCGGTTACACCATTATCCGGCTCGTTCCAGATTTGAGCTTCCACATCCTCTAACTCGGCTATGTCCGACTTTTGCAGGACTGATTCGGATATGCCGAAGCTTCCCCCCGGCAGTTGGGAGGGTTCTGACGTTACCAATGATGACTTGGAATGGCTGCGGAGCACCCGGCGTATAACATCTAACGTCATATGCCGAAAACCGGGGAAGGAACTCGAATCGGTCATCCAACCGGGTGAACGCGTTGTATTTCTGGCGCACTTCGAGCGCGGATTCGGACTCCGGCGAGTGACTTCTTCCGGAGATTCCTAGACTTCTTCGGCCTGCAGCCTCACCACCTCCCGGCTAATTCCTTTGTCTCCCTGTCGGCTTTTAGCTCTTTCACGAGGGATATCTCGGTCTTTGGCCGACTGTCGAAACCTGGGCGAAGTACTTCCACCTCCGGAAACATACAATCCCGGGTAGTGACCCGAAGGTGATGACCGCTTGTGGTTCAACCAGCATTACCCCAAGGACAGGTTCCATCTTTCCCTGAATCACTGGCCTAGATACTTGCAAGAAATGGCAAAAGTCCTTCCTCTACGTGAAGAGCGTCGAAGGCCATGATGCCCTCAACTTGCCCGAGTTCAAGATCGAGCCCTCGACAGCCGAATTGAACTTCAGATATGATCCGGCTGACACTCTCGCGGAGCTTCAAACCATACATCAAACTTTGGAGGATTTTCTGGAGAAAGGCCTGCTCGCGGACGATCTCCTCCGGACCTTCGTCTGTCGCCGGGTTAGTCCTCTTCAACAACGTTAGCACAAGATTTGCCATATGGGTGGTCTGCTAGATCCTATCCGGATCAGCAAACATGACCTCACCAGAGCTTCCGTCAAGAGACGAGTAAATGCCATTGCTTACACCGAGATGTCGGATAAGTGGAAGTGGGGCGTGGAGCCATTCCACCGAGACGCACTTCCACCACAGGTTAGTTCATCATTCCCCGGATTAATCCATACTCCACCAAAATGCCATTGGACTAATCCGGATTTGCCTTGACTCTACTGCAGCTATTCGACCGCCAGATCACCGAAGATGGAGATCTCTCCACCAAGGTGTGGGCACGGGATCGCAGCCCGCTGCGCGAGGGCGAAGAGGATGCGGATACAGACGATTATTTGCCGATTCTGCGCGCCAAGCCCATTCGCAAGGGTAAGCAACCGACTATTTACAACCTTTCCGAGGATGAAGATGATGATTGCTGGATCCTAGATCCTATTGATGCCATTCCGATTTCATGGTCACAACCTTGTGTTCCAGCCAAACGGATGCTCAACGGACATCTCGGAAACGCGATGATGCGTCCGGATCAGACGCCCCTCAAGCCAAGAGAATAAAGAAAATTGTCTCCAAACCGAATCGGCTCAAGGCCATGCCTACTACCAAGGGGTAATGCCAATTTCATTTGCTTTCTTCCTTTTTTTCTTTAACCGAGTCATCTCTATCCGAATTAACTGTTTACTTTGCTCTATGCAGTGATGTCCTCGTCACCGAGCAAACTCATTCGTCCATTCTTTCTCCCATTCCTCCACTGGATATGGCCACGGAGAGCCACTCTCCTGAAAAAACTGTCTCTTCTCCCGCGCGTGCCACAACCGCCAAGACTCCTCTGCCAACTCTCGTTCCAGAGTCGGTTATTGACTTGGAGAATGAGGAAATCTCGGGTCCTACCTGAGATTCAACCTGGCCATGTCCTCTGAAGGAGTTGGAGAAGGAAAAAGCTAAGATTTCGGCTAAGTCTTTGACTAACCTGGATCCTCGCCCCACCTCCAAGGCTCTGCATCAAGAGCAGTAGAAGAAGAAGAAGCAGCAGCAGCATCAACCTCTTGAGAAAAAGCAGAAGCAGCAATAGGAGGTATCTAAACCACCAAAGAAAGCGTCGCAGACCCAAACGAAACAGCCAGAACCAGCCAAGACCCCGGGCGCATCGCCTCTACCTAAGCCGACTCAGGTCTCCTATGGCACAACTCCAACCACCTCGGATAAGCAGATGGTTGCTAGCAAGCCGGTTTCCGCCGCTCCATCAACGACTCAGGTGCATGATCAACTCTCTGAGGCGATCACTCGCGCCCGCCTTAGTGGCCAGGTTCTGCCGAATCTCCGCACTCCGAGCGGCGACAACCTCGGCTCCGCAGAGCAATTTGTTAAAGCTTGGAATGCCGCGGACCTTGCCGAAGGCTCGACAACTTCAGCGTCGCCACATCCTGCTGGTCCTAGCCGGATGTTTCAATCTCTACACTCTGTGCAGGCCTCGGTCACTGAAGCTAACCGGGTCTTTGAGGTAACTTTGCCGAATCCTGCTTTTATTTCACCATGCTCAACTCATACTACCCCAGTCCCCGAGATTCGGGTCGAACGACTGATACTCCTCTGAGTAAGAAAGTCATTCGGCTTGAATCTCTAACACTTGATCATAAATTTTGTCTTAGCTGAACAAAAAATCGTGGACTGCCAGTCCCCGAGTTTCTTTTCCAATTGATTCGGTCAACTTTCTTTCTTATTAATCTCGGGCCTCCAGTCCCGAGATTCGTTTTACGCCATTAACCCTTTTTCTTTCAGGAAACCACGACTGCTCGTAGCCGGATCTTCAAACAGCAAGTCCTGCAGCATCAGGCCCTCCAAGCTTCCTTCGATGCGCAAGGTGCGGAGATGAAAAAGAAAGATCAGGAGCATAAGCGCGCTTTATCAGAGGAAAAGTCAGAAGTGACCCGGCTCCTGCGGGAGCTTGACCGGGTTAAAAAAGTGAAGGAGAAGGTCAAGAAAGATCGGGACACGCTGCAGAGGAGAAAGACTCGATCCAGAAGGAGCGAGACACTCTCAAAGCCGGGCTTGAGAAGCGGGCTGAATTGGACAAGAAAATCCAAACGCACGTTGCAGACGCTGAAGCCGAAGCTAAAGCGGCGAAAGATGATCTGTCTGCTCACAAGGCGATTAGTGCGAAATGGCTTGCTGATCTTGCTAGCCTCAACGAAGACATGGATCGTAAGTTTGCCGAATCTCCTCTTCCTCCTTTGCTCTTATCTGACACATCATTTCGTGTTCCCTCGTTTAACTTGATGTTAGCTTATCTGAATGTAGGAGAGTTTACCAGCATCCGGCTTCAAGCCGCCAAAGCTGTGAGGGATGCCCGAGCCGAGAGAGCTAAGTTAGTTGAAGCTCCCCTACCAGAGACGTGGGATATCGAAGATCACATTACTACACTTAAGGCTCGGATTGCTCCTTTAAAGGATTCCCATATTGATATGTTCAATGCAAGCCTCAAAGCTCACGGAGTCTTGTTTCCTGAAGCTCGGCAAGTCCGGTCTGCGGACGAGCTAATCAAAGACCTGGATCAGGCAGAGACCCGGTTAAAGCAGTGGAGATCTTCATCCGCCCGCACTGGTGCTGACGCAGGTTTACTATTTATCATGTCTTGGTATGAGCTGATTGATCTCGCCAAAGTGCGCTCCCTTCGCCAGGGTTCTTCATGGGCTTCAGATCCAAACCGGATCAAGATCCGCGAGGAAGCTGCCAACTTTATGGCCGAATTTGCAAACACCAAGCATCTTGATCTGAACGCTCCGGTCTACTCGGATGGGGAAGAATCTGAAGAAGAGGAATCGGATGATGCCTCCCTTGACGAATACGCCGAGTCTGAGGGCGAATCTGGCGATTTGGCTAATTCCGCCGAACAACCTGCAGCGTGTGACTCGGCCAAGAGCTCCAAGATGCCAGCCACTGACTCGGCTGGAACTGCCGATCAAGCTTTAATCAAGACCGCCACTCCTTCAGCTGACCCGGATGTTTCCGAATCTGCCCAGGCTTCAAGCTCGCCGTCCAAGGTCGTTCCTGCAAGTGAGGGTCCTCTTTCAACCGAGGTTCCTCCATCGTCCGAGCTCATCCCTGCAACCGAGTCTCCTGCAACCTTGGCTCCTTCTTCCTGAACTATCTTAATGAAATCATTAAATCCCCGGTATGCCGGGAGCAGATGTAATATACAATTTAAGTTCTTCCGAGACTACTTTTATTTTGCTTAATGTGATCCGGACTAAGTTTATGTTGGATCATTTTAAACCGAGTCCCGAGTCTATTTTCTTGTTTACTATTTTTGCCGGATCTTTGCTCTTGTCTACCTTGTAGGTGTTTGACAGTCGAGTCACAAGATAGGAATCATAGCATACAATACTTGAAACATTCGAGTTGTGGTTTAGAATCATCTAACATAAACAAAAAAGAAAAAACAGGGGTTAGTAAACGACATGTGCCGAATCGGTTTGGACCGAGTCCCCGAGTCCATTTTCATGTTTCCCATATTCTCCAACCTCTGCTCTTGACTACCATTTTGGTGTTTGTCAGTCGAGTCACAAGATCAACAACATAGCATACATTACTTGAATTTTGGGACGAGGTTCAAAGCAATCCAACACATGAATGGTATGGACAAAACAGTAATAAAAGCACATGCATAAGGACGAGGCAGTCCCCGAGTCCAGACTCGGATTGCCGAACTTTTATTTATAATAAACTAAGATACATACATTGCGCCCTTTAAGAGTAAAAGGGTCGAAGCAGGGCTACATTCCAGGGTCGCTTGGTTTCCTCTCCGGGTTTGTCCAGGCCATCCTTCCTTTGTTCCTGTGCGTCTACAAGGTAGTACGAGTCATTGTGCATAGCCTTGCTCACAATGAATGGTCCCTCCCATGGGGTGATAACTTATGTCGGCCTTTGCTACGCTGCACCAGCCTTAATACTACATCTCCTTCATGAAATACTCGAGGGCTGATCTTCCGACTATGATAACGTCGGAGACCCTGCTGATATACTGCTGTCCGAGACAAGGCCAATTCCCTTGCTTCTTCTAGCAGATCCACTGCGTCTTCCCGTGCCTCTTTTGCCTCGGTTTCCGTATACATTGTCACCCTTGGTGCATCATACTCTATGTCAGTGGGTAGCACTGCTTCTGCCCCATATACCAGAAAAATGGCGTATAGCAAGTTGACCGATTCGGCGTGGTCCTTAAACCCCATAGTACTGACGGTATCTCATCTATCCAGCACCCCGGAGTCTTTACCAGAGGTTCTATTAACCGGGCTTTTATCCCAGCTAACACCAAAGCATTTGATGTTTCCACCTGTCCATTGGACTCTGGGTGTGCCACTGAGGCTATGTCTAACTGGATCCCCTTATTCATGCAGAATCGGGCAAACTCTCCCACAGCAAAGTTCATGACATTATCCGAGATGATGCTATGGGGGTAACCGTATCTCAAAATGATTTCTTTCAAGAAAGTTACAGCCGAATGACCATCTGTCGGGGGAATACTTTCTGGATTAACCCGCGGCCCAGTGCGACTTAACTTACTCGCACGGATGAAGGCCCACTTGGGAACAAGCCCAATATTTAACCGCCATAAGGAGAAAGATCTAGAAGACAAATCCTGGAGGACGTGAAGACCAAGTAGTCTCCGAGTAGGCCTCTGTGGATGTATTCCTTATGGGGAAGTTTCCTTTTGTAACCTAGCGAGCCTCTGTGTATATAAAGAGGACTCGCAGGACTTAGAGCGGGTCAAGCTATCAAGCCCCAAACCCTAGCTCATACGGCGAGTACCAGATCGGATCGCCTCCATTGTAACACATCGATTATCATATCAATACCAATCTAGGGTAGGCAGGAAGTAGATCTTTTACCTCACATTGAGGGGGCTGAACCAGGGTAAATCTGTGTTGATCTTTGTTCCTGCGATCCCAAGCTCGGAGATGCCTGACTCGCGTAATCCCACACCTACGAAGTCATCCATGACACCTGACGTGACAAACCCACGACAGTTGGCGCCCACCGTGGGGCCTGCGGTCAAAAGCGTCACGTTCCGCGCAGGATCCATGAAGGGAGCTGAAGATCTTGTTGTTGGCCGTATCATCACGGTCAATGGCATACCCCTCATCGACGATTCAAGCTGGGGGCCTGTCGGCCCAGTGAAATCCAGGGTGTGCTGGGCCTGTCCTATACGGCCCTCGACACTTGATGGCGAATTTTCGCTAAGGACCAGCCTATGGCCTGGAGAGCCTCGCGAGGATCATTGCCTCGCGAGGGCATTTGAGGCAGCAGGGCCTGTGGAGGCCATATCCGCTGCTGCCCCCTCTTCAAGGAAATCTCCCCTGGGGAGAGGTCAACGCCGAATTCTCTACAGGGCATCCAAGCCCTCGTGGAGATCGCTTCGCTGCAAAGCAACCTCTGCAGAGCGCACATGGGCTCTGCAGCGGCCGCAGAGTGACGCGCGCCCCTGCGCGCGGTGACGACGACGCCGCAGTTGCCATTTTGGTGATTAAAGGGGTCAATAAAGCTGTGCCACCGCTCCGGACTACAAGGATTTCCTCTTTGGTGATAAGGGGACCGGCCGGCGCTACGCTCCAAGGCCAACGTCACCGTGGGCACCCCCACGTTCCTCTGCGGCCCCAGCTGGCCGTCCTGCATGGACGGTGGGTACTCTGCTACAGGAGTCAGCTTTACGCTCATGGACCGCGTCCATGGACATCCGGGCTGCGATGCACCGCGCTCCACCTTCTGCGCCACGTGACAGCCCTACCAGTGCGAGTGCAAGGAGGGAGCACGGGGCGCCTATAAAAGGAGGCAAGGTGCACCGTAGCAAGGATCGCATTCTCATTCCAGCATAGCCACTTACGCGCAAGGAAGAAGAAGACCTTGCTTCCCTTCCTTGTACACCATTGCCAAAAGAGAGCCTCGGCAAGCTCATTGTACTGTAACCTCTACAAGCAGTGCAATACAGACAAGCAGGAGTAGCGGTATTACCTCCACACGAGGGCCGTGAACCTGGGTACGGGCTGGTGTTCATCTCTGTCGTGATGTCCCTCCGCTTGCTCGACGAGCACCGTCGCCGTGCAGGTTGAGGGTTGTTTGACCAACGTGTTCAGCCCCTTACACGAACTCTCTTCGTGAGCTTGACTATCCCTGTTTCGTGGGAGTCATTCTCCGACAATTGGCGCGCCAGGTAGGGGGCTGAGGCGCGTCTTCAACCTTCATCGACCTCTGCACCATGGCGGACACTCGCGCAGCTCGCGCAGCACCCGGCGGGCGTCAGGCAGGGCAACCACCGAGCCCGCTGCCAACACCACCAACCCTCGCGGCCGTCCCCGCGCCAGCCGTGCCACGGGGCGCAACACCGCTGAACCGCGGGTGGAGCACCCCGAGGACGACGACGGCAACCACGACGACCGCTTCGACGACGACGTCGACCACGGGCACGGCGAGGACGCTGAGTCCTCGCACCCGTCCCAGCGCCACAGCGCCTCCACTCTTGGGCGTCCAGCGCCCAGCCCAAACACCGCGCTGCTCATGGCCGCGGAACTCTTCCGCTACCGTCCCACAGCTGAGGCGCACGACAACTGGCTCGGCCGCCTTCAGCACCTCGTCGACATTGCGGCAGCACCGCGCGCTGCTCCTGCGGCGTCGCGCTCTCTGGTGCACCACAACTCCGGACGCGCTGGAACCACCGCGCATGGCGCACCTCCGCCGCCGCCTCCGCCGCCTCCGCCAGGTCCGCCTCCAGCCGCGGCGCACAAGGCCGCATCCCACGCGTCTCGCCGCGCGATTGTCAAATCGTGCAGCGGACACCCCCAGACGCGCGGGTGGAAATGGAGCGCCAGAAGGACCTCCAGAAGCGCATCGTGGAGGAATCGGCCAGGCAGGGCGACAGAACCGCCGTGCTCTTCAGGGGGCATCGCCTCGTACGCCACAGGTTGCGCGGCCTTCACCCGCAACCTGCGCGCGTCGTCTGGCCACAGAAGTTCAGGCCTGACCTACCCAAGGGCTACGACGGCACGAACAACCCCATCGAGTTCTTGCAGCTCTACACCACCTCCATCCAAGCTGCGGGGGGAGACGACAAGGTCATGGCCAACTGGTTCTCCCACGCTCTCAAGGATTCCGCCTTGTCGTGGCTCCTGAACCTTCCCGAGGACTCCATTGACTCGTGGGAGGAGCTCTGCCAGCAGTTCGTTGCGAACTTCAAGGGCACGTACGAGCGCGCCCTCACCTACAACGACCTGCGAGCTGTGCGCCAGAAGCCTGGCGAGACCCTCCGCAGGTACATCCAGCGCTTCAGCCAAGTCCGCAACAAGATCCCGAACATCCCGGACTCGCACGTCATTGCGGCCTTCAGAGAGGGCGTCACCAACCACAGGATGCTCGAGAAGCTCGGCATCCATGATACCCTCTCCTCCGTGGTGAAGCTCTTCGACATCGCAGACAAATGCGCCAAGGCAGAGAAGGGCTCCTCTTCGTCAAGGTGGGCTCGACAGACGACCCTGTCGAGGGATCCAAGACCCAGAAGAGGCGTGACGAGATCAAACGCAAGCCTACCGCAGTCCTGGCAGCTGAACCCGACGCCAAGCATGTTCGCGAGGACTCTCCAGAGGCTGGCAAGAAAGAGGTGGACAACCGCCCGTTCTGCATCTACCACAACAGGCGCGGCCATGCGACAGAGAACTGCTATGACCTCAAGCAACTGAGCAAGAAGCGTGAGCAAGAAGAGGCAGCGGTGGCCGCGGCAGAGGCCGTGGTTACCGCAAAGGTGGACGCAAGGGCAACTTCCAGAGGCCTCAGGGAACTCAGGCGAATGCCGCCGAGAAAAACAACAATCTGCCCGACGAAGAGCCTGGAGGCTACCAGGCCCCCAAGGGTGCCATGGCATGCATCCTCGGCGGATCCCAGGCGCCCAAGTCGAACAACCAGTTCAAGCAGTTCGCTCGCGAGCTCAACGCAGCGCTTCCCGGGGTCGAGACGTCCCGCCCCCTCAAGTGGTCCCAGTACACCATCGCCTTCGACGCCAAAGATCACCCCAAGTCTACAAAGACTGTGGGCACCCTCCCGTTGGTGTGCACCCCCACCATCAACAACATCGCCGTCGGCAAGACGCTCATTGATGGGGGTGCAGGCCTAAACGTCATCTCTGTCGAGACCTTCGAGACGCTTCAAGTGCCCTACGAGTGGCTCATGCCCTCCAGGCCCTTCACCGGGGTCACCAGCGGCTCAATCTCGCCTCTGGGGCAAGTGAGGCTCGCGGTCACTTTTGGCACGCAGGAGAACTACCGCACCGAGCTAATTGACTTCGACGTCGCGCACATTGGCCTGCCCTACAACGCCATCCTCGGCTACCCCGCCCTCGCGAAGTTCATGGCCGTCACGCACCACGCCTACAACATGGTCAAGATCCCTGGCAGCGGTGGCACCATCACCATACGGTCACGTACAGGACGCCACGCGCGCCGTCGAGATCGCCTACAAGGCCGCTGCCATGGCATTCCCCGCTGACGAGGACATGGAGCCTCTCGAGAGGCCCAAGAAGAAGAAACAACTGTTCACTCAAGAGCAAGCATCTACAAAGAAGGTGTCGCTGAGCACCAGCGGCTCGGGGGCTGAAGGCTCGGGGGCTAGCGTCACCATAGGCGCTGGCTTGCCTCCCAAATAGGAAAGCGCGCTCGTCGCCTTCCTTCGGGCAAATTCTGACATGTTCGCATGGACTCCGTCAGAAATGTCCGGTGTACCAAGGGAGGTGATCGAGCACCACTTAGCCGTGTGTCCAGACGCACGCCCTGTAAAGCAAAAAGCGCGGAAACAAGCCCCCGAGAAGCAAGCGTTCATCATCAAAGAAGTAGAGAAGCTGAAAGCAGCAGACATCATTCGAGAAGTTGCCCACCCCACTTGGCTCTCCAACGGTGTGGTTGTCCCAAAACCCAATGGAGGAGGCCGGCTCTGCATCGACTACACAGACGTGAACAAGGCTGCCCCAAGGATCCATACCCCATGCCAAGGATAGACCAGATTGTGGACTCCACCGCCGGCTGTGATCTCCTCTGTTTCCTGGATGCCTTCTCAGGCTACCACCAGATCAAAATGGCCAAGGAAGACGAGGAGAAAACAGCATTTCTCACCCCTTGTGGTGTGTATTGCTACACTTGCATGCCCTTTGGCCTGAAAAACGCCGGCGCCACCTTCCAGAGGCTCATGAGGATCGCCTTGGGGGCTCAGATGGGAAGAAATGCAGAAGCTTATGTCGACGACATCGTGGTCAAGTCTCGCGAGGGAGACACTCTCTTGAAGGATCTCGAGGAAACCTTCGCCAGCCTGCGCAAGGTGAACATCAAGTTAAACCCCGCCAAGTGCGTCTTCGGGGTGCCTTCAGGCAAGCTCCTCGGGTTCCTCGTGTCCCACCGCGGCATAGAAGCAAACCCTGACAAGATCAAGGCTATAGAAGACATGCAGCCACCTCGCCGCCTCAAGGACATGCAGCGCCTAGCAGGATGCATGGCCAGCTTAGGCCGCTTCATCTCCAAGTTCGGCGAGAGAGCCTTGCCATTTTTCAAGATCATGAAGAAATCCGGCACCTTCAAGTGGACTCCAGAGGCTGACGAAGCATTTAAGGACTTGAAGAAATACTTGGCTAGCTCACCAGTCATGGTAGCCCCCAGGGCAGGCGAGCATCTGAAGCTGTACCTAGCAGCCACTCCACAAACTGCTAGCGCCGTCCTGGTGGTGGAAAGAGAAGAGCCAGTTCTCCCCAAGAAAAGCACTGCCACACCAAGTCCAGAACCTCCCGACGAAGGAACAGTCTCTCCAGACCCAGTGCCAGGCCCACAGCCTCAAGTCGAGCCCTCCACGAGCACCCTGCCGAGGCTCCTCCACAGGCAAACCTCGCCAAAACTCCTGAGGAGCCTCTCGAGGGAGCCGACGCTGCTGCACCATCAACGACCCTCGTCGAGCATCCAGTCTACTTCGTCAGTACTGTACTGCGAGATGCTCGCGAGCGGTACCCAGTGCAGCAGAAGCTCCTCCTCGCGCTACTCATCGCCTCCAGGAAGCTGCGCCACTACTTCCAGGGTCACCCCATCACGGTGGTCACGTCCTTCCCCCTGGAGCAGATCCTGCGCAACCCCAACGCTACTGACCGCGTCGCAGGTGGAACATTGAGCTGCAGCCATTCAACTTGCGCTTCGACACCACAAGAGTCATAAAAGGGAGAGCGCTGGCGGATTTCGTCGCCGAGTGGACAGACCCAACTCCTGAAGAGCCTCGCGAAGAAGAAACCGCGTCATCGGGAGATACAATGCCAAGCCACTGGACCATGCACTTCGATGGAGCTTTCGCCTGCCGCAATGGTGGGGCTGGCGTTGTCTTAACCTCACCAAAAGGTGACAAGCTCTACTACGCCATCCAGCTGTGCTTCACAATAGACAAGATCTCCAACAACATCGCCGAGTACGAGGGCCTCCTCGCCGGGCTCAGAGCCGCAATCGCCCTTGGCGTCAAGCACTTACTCATAAAGGGTGATTCCCAGCTCCTGGTTAACTTCTCCAACAAGAGCTACACGCCTAAGACGACCACATGGCCGCCTACCTTGAAGAGGTCCGCAAGCTCGAGAAGCACTTCAGGGGCATGGAGCTCATGCACATCCCGCGAAAGGAGAACCAAGAGGCAGATGACATCGCCAAGCGAGCATCACGAAGGCAGGCCCAGTCGGCCGGCGTGTTTGAAGAGAGACTCTCCAAGGCGTCCATAAAGCAGCCACAAGAAGCAGCAGCCGCAAGCACAGACGAAGTACTCCCACCACCTCCTATAGGTGGGGCACCCAACTGCGGTCCATCCTCAGGGGAGCGTCTGCTGCTGGCTATGGTGCACCAAGAGACAGGCTGGGTTGACGAACTCAAAGACTACCTGCTGAAGGGAGTCCTTCCTGAAGAAGACGCGGAGGCAGAACGAGTGGCTCGACAAGCCAAGTCATACTACATCCTCGAGGGAGACCTGTACCGCAAGCGCCCAAATGGAATTGCACTCAAGTGCGTCCCCCCCGAGGAAGGCCGCATGCTGATCAGAGACATTCACAGTGGAGAGTGTGGCCACCATTCCTCTGCACGCACCCTGGCAGGCAAGGTCTTCAGGAGCGGTTTCTACTGGCCCCAAGTGCTTCAAGATGCCACCACCATCGTCCATCTTGCGATGCGTGCCAGTTCCACGCCAAGCAAGTTCATCAGCCTGCACTGGGACTCCAAACCATCCCGCTCTCGTGGCCTTTCGCGGTCTGGGGCCTTGACATTCTGGGACCCTTCCCGAGATCACAAGGGGGCTACCGCTTCCTCTTCGTGGCAGTCGACAAGTTCACCAAGTGGGCAGAGGTTGAAGCAGTGCGCAGCATACCGGCCAGGGCGGCAGTAAAATTCATCAGAGGCCTGGTCTGCCGCTTTGGTGTGCCTAATCGCATCATCACCGACAATGGCTCACAATTCACCAGCGGCATCTTCAGGGCCTACTGCGAGAGCCTCGGCACCAAGCTCTGCTTCGCCTCGGTGGCTCACCCACAGAGCAACGGCCAAGCCGAGCGAGCAAATGCTGAGGTCCTCAAGGGCCTCAAGACAAGAAGCTTCAATCGCCTGAAGGGCTACGGCAAGGGCTGGATAGACGAACTCCCGTCCGTGCTCTGGTCCATCCGCACGAACCCCACGAAGCCCACTGGTGAGACGCCATTTGCCTCGTGTATGGAGCTGAAGCAGTCCTCCCCACAGAGATCAAGCATGGATCCGCACGGGTCCTTGCCTTCAACGAGGACGATCAAGCAGACCTCCACAGCGACGACCTGCTACTCCTTGACGGGTTGCGCCGCCGTGCCGCCCTCAGGGCAGCCAAGTACCAGCAAGACCTGCGACGCTACCACAGCCGCCACATACGTCCGCGCACTCTCGAGACAGGCGACCTCGTCCTCAGGAGAATCCTCTCCAGGGAAGGTCTCCACAAGCTCTCGCCAATGTGGGAAGGCCCCTACAGGGTCTCCACATCGCCAGGCCTGGCGCGGTACGCCTCGAAACGGAGGACGGCATTCCGGTCAAAATCCATGGAACATCGCGCATCTACGCAAGTTCTACCCGTGATCATAGTCACGCCAGACATTTTTTGTCTCTAGAGGGAAGCACACAACTTCACCTCCAAGCTTCACAAAAGCTTCTCCTCCCGAGGGCCAGCCCCTCTGAGCTCTCCTGATTACGTGCCGCCGCAGGCCGTGAAGAGTCTCAGCCACTGAATGTGGTCCCCATGCCTCGACATGGAAAACTTTATCTTGGTCACACCAAGTGTAATGAACCAATTCGTTTCTCGATGAAACATTGCGCTGAGGCGCCGCTATGTAATATTTTGGTGGTGAGTTTTACTTTTCATCATCTTAGTTCATTTCGCGCTATATTCTTCCCCATGCGCACCTCGCGAGCGGGGGCTGAGTACGGTGACTGTGCCTCAAGAGCACCCCAACAGCACCGCAAAATCCAAAGGATCCGAGCTCTAGCACGTGAGCACGCTCTCACGCCTGTTACCTCCCCAAAGAGCTCTGGCCCATGGGCTTGCTCCCAAAACACGCCACCTCACCAAAGGACCTTGGTACTTACTCTCCTCGCGAGATACCCATGAGGAAGCCTATAAGCGCGCATGGGTGTTTACTACCATGTGCCTGCTTTGGGTCTGCCTCTCTAACCAATACAGGGAACAAGAAGTCCTCCCCAAGGTCGAGAAGTCGCGCTCCGACCCCTAGAAGGGAGCGCACCATCAGGGAAGCCAACGCCCTCTACGAGGCCAAAGTCTCACCAAGCTAAGTCTAGCGCTTGCGCTCCTCAGAAGTGTTTTCTCCCTCTCACGGGCACCTGTCGCCCCTCGAGCGGTTTTTTCTCTCTCACACTCCATGGACTGCTTGTGCGTCAAAGGGGAGCCCTCGAGCACCGCGACTCGAGAGCCCTTACCTCTCCAAGCCTTAAACACCCCCCGGCCTTGCCGAGTCACGCTCCGGCATACCGTAGCGGCGGTGTCATAGCGCAAAGAGATGGGTCCTGACGACGTAGAGCGAAGAAAGACATGGAACAGGGACAAAGGACCCTTCGAGGGGCACACACACATGTTTGCATACGATTAAAGTATCTTACAAGCCAGCGTGAATTAAAACAAGTCTTAAAACAAAGATAATTGCGCCAAGCGCATCTTGTTGCAGGAGTGGCCTAGGCAGAGGGTTCACCATCGCCGTCCTCTTCAGCCTTCTCTTCTTCGGCGCCTTCATCCTCCTCAGCGGCCTGCTCCGCCTCAACCCTCTTGAAGCGGTCGACGTAATCGTTGACTTCTTCTCGAACCAAGTTGGAGAGCTCCCAGGCCGGATCTCCCTCGATGGGCTCGGTCACTGACTCGAAGTCGAAGCCGGGGTGAAGGCGCTGGAGGTTGGCGAAGACGCGATCGATCGCCACGGTCAAGAGCTTGCGGCACTCCTCATCAACAACGTCGCCAAGTTCCGCCACAGGGCCCTCGAGCACAGAGAAGAGCTGGTCGAAGTAAGCAAGATATGTGGCGGCATCAGCGTTCCCATGGACGGGAACAATAGGTGCATCCACTCCTAGCTGCCCCGCGAGAGTATTCCCCCGGGCCACTAAGGATTGGAACATGCGCTCCCGTTGCTGCGTCAAGACCTGTGCCGCCTGCACGCGATGCTCAGCCTCTTCGGCGCGCTCCACGACAGGGCCCACCTGAGCGGTCAACTCCTTCATGTCCGCCATCAGAGAGGCAAAGTTCTGTTCCGCACGCGCCCGAGCCTCCGCGGCAGCCTGGAGGCGAGAGTCGAATCGCTTCTTCTGGGCCTCAAGGTCCTGGACGCGAGCCTCAAGCTCTTTGCGTCTCTTCGTGAAGCGCTCCTCTTGCTTCTTGGCCTTATCCGCGAAGTCTTTTCTACAGCTGTCGCGAAAGAGCTTCTCCTTCGTCGCAGACTCTTCCGCCATCTTCTCCTCCTTCTTGCGAAGGTTCTCGTTGGTCAGCGCAAGGCGCTTCTGGTAGAACTCCTCATCTTGAGTGACCTTGTACTCGCGGGCTTCCAGGTGCTCCCGCTGCGCGGATTGATCCTTCTCGATCTGCTCAATCTGGTCTTCGCGTTTGCGCGCCTCGGCCTCGCGGGCGTCGAGATCAGCTCCGCGCTGCACGATCAAGTCTTCGCGAATGCTTAAACTCTCATGAAATTTCTCCAGACTCTGCCGCAAATTTTTCGACTCGGCGACGATCCCCGCCTCGCGGACCACGCTGATGCGGATTTCCTCAGCAGAGCGCAGCGCCGCCTCGCGCTGCGCCTGGGCAGCTTCGTTCTTCCGGCGGCAGCTCTCCACGGTCTCGCGACGACAAGCCCAGCCCCGCGCAAGCTCAGCGGCCTCCTCCGCCCTGGAGCGATCTTCCTCGGCAAGCTGGGCCTCAAGCTCGTCGAGAACCTCCCTCGCCGAGCGGAGGATAGCCCCACGGCGGGCCGCGGCGGGGCGCCGCCCCCGCAGAACTAAGGCCCGTGGCTCGCCGGAGGGCCTGGAAACGCCGGCGCCTGCCGAGGATTCCGGAGCGTCCAACCTTGGACTCCGAGTGGCCTCAAGGCGCGCCGGGGGGCTCTGGTGCGAGCCCCCTCTTGGTCCACCCAAGGGGCCTTCAGGGGGCTTTGATGAGAACCCCCCTCACCGGTGGCCTCCTGGAGGTTCGGGGCATCTTCATCTTCAACCACGCCGTTCTTCTGCCCCTGGGGAGCGCTCTCCTCTCCAGGGGCAGGATTGGCCTTCTCAGTTGAGGCCGCCTCCCCAGCGGCCTCAGTGTCCGTTGTGGCCTCTCCAAGTTTCGTGCTCGGTGGGGGCGATGACGCGGCGGCCTCCTCCATTTCGACGTCAGCGCACGCACCCGCGGACGCCCCTGTCACCGCGGCACACTCCTTCACCGGCGACGTGAACCTCACCGCATCCGCAGTCCCCTCCGGCCGCGGGGGGAGGATATCAGGCCGCATAGGAGGAGGCATTGCCACCTCTGCTTCCCCCTCCATCTCCTTGCAGTGCTCCTCCGCTTCAGGAGGCGGCGCCGCGGCCTCAGGAGACGAAGCAGCGCCCTCGGGAGGCACCTCATCAACTGTACACGCTGCAGATGCCGCTGCAGCGCTGGGGATCTCCCCAAGCCTCCGAAGTCTCCGCCTCTTCGGCACCTCGGGGCCCCTGGAGAGGCTAAAAACTCAAAAACTCCGCAGGAAGCCTACGCAAAAGCAAGCCAAGACAGAAAAGGGAGTCAGTTCTTACCCTGATGCCTTGGAGCGGGAATCGACCCACACCGTGTTCGACGACCGCCACGGCCTCAGTGGCGCGGCTCCGGCGCCGGACCCCTCGAGAGCGGCCTCGGCTTTCCTCTTGAGGGAGATGCCCGCTGGACTCCCGGCGGCCCGGTCATGAACGGCCTTGGAGCGGGGTTCGCAATGGCCTGATGAAGCTTCGTCATCATCGCTCTCCTCTTGCCCTCGGCGCGCTGCGAGGGAGCGACCACGAACTGGCCGCTGCTGCCTGAAGAAGCCTCGTGGGCCTCCACCTCAGGCGCCGCGCTCTTCGAGGTGCTCGAGCTCTCCGCTGAAGAGGTAGAGCCTCCCGAGGCGCCGGTTGCGCCTGCGTCGGATTCCACAGGCGTTACCGTCGTATCCTCGTCGCCTTCAGCTGGCGCCCCCTGCGCCGCGGACTCAGGATCTTCGCAGGGCCCCGCATGACCCTCGGGCACCAGGCCCCACCGGTCGAACTTCGGCATCGTCTGCACGAGCGAGATGCGGCGCCCAAGGTCAATCCTGTGGAGCGGGACCGCCTTATCGCCAGACTGGGGAATATCCGGAGCCGTGAAGAGCATCTCCATAATGGTGCACACCTCCTGCTGCGTGAAGAGGTTTGCGCTCAGGCGCATTTTGTCCCTCTGGTTGGAGTAAAGCCACATTGCGTCCGCGTGCCACTGGAGCGGAGCAATGCGGCGCTTCACGAAGTCCTTGGCCACCATCTGCCCGGTGAGGCCTGCCTCGCGGAGGTCCTTCAAGCGCCTCATCACAGGGCCAAGCGCGGCTCCCTTGAGCGCTCTGGAAGACCCGCTCGCCCTCTTCATCGGAGGCTCCTCGGGCAGGTCAAAGAAGGCGCTCCGGCTGCCAAGCTTCATGAGAAACCAGCGCTTGCGGAAGTCCTCCACCCTCTTCGTCACATTGGTCACAATGTTCTCGCCGTTCCGCGCGATGGGGATGTATGTGCCCTTCATGCCCTCCGCGATGCGGAAGGACACGCACCCTGACCGCTCCTTGTTCGCCGTGATCCGGAGCGCGTAGAAGCTACGGAAGAGGTCCACCGAAGGTGGGATGCCGATGTACGCCTCACAGAGGTAGGCGAAGATGGCGAGGACAAGGATGGAATTAGGATGGAGATGAAGGACCTGGATCTGGTAGCGCTCCAGAATCGCCAGGAAGAAATCGGAGAAAGGAGGCACAAGCCCGGCGAATAGGGTGTGCATGAAGATGGGGTAGAAGTCGCCGAAGGAGTTGTCCGCCGGCTTAAGCACCGTAGCGCCGTGCTCGTTGGTCGCTGAAGCCGCCATGTGACGCACTTTCTCCAGCTGCGCCTTCTTCTTAAAGCGGAAGCCGGTCAGAGCCGGCTCGAAGTCGCCGACCTGCTGCGTCGCGGCAGGTTCGCCGCCCTGCACCACGGCTTTGCCTTTCGAGGCCGCGGAGGCTCGCTTGGGCGCCATTGCCGCAGTATTGCAAGGGGGGAGGTGCGTCGAAGACACAGGAGCGCAGGCGTCAAGAGCAAGGAGACGGGCGCGCAAATGAGGCAGTAACTGCTGCCTGAGCCGGTGCTGCAGGCTTTATCCCCCTCCGAGCAGTTACCGAGATGGGGTGGGACCCCCCACTACGCCCGTCATCTCCGAGGAGAACGTGTCGTCGCGGCGTAACAGCCCTGCACGTGTCTCAGGTCGGCCGGACACTTTAGGCCCATGACGGTTCGCCTGCGTCCATCGGACTACATCGTGCCCATCATGGGCCCGGGGGCTACTGTCGGCCCAGTGAAATCCAGGGTGTGCTGGGCCTGTCCTATACGGCCCTCGACACTTGATGGCGAATTTTCGCTAAGGACCAGGCCTATTGCCTGGAGAGCCTCACGAGGATCATTGCCTCGCGAGGGCATTTGAGGCAGCAGGGGCCTGTGGAGGCCATATCCGCTGCTGCCCCCTCTTCAAGGAAATCTCCCCTGGGGAGAGGTCAACGCCGAATTCTCTACAGGGCATCCAAGCCCTCGTGGAGGTCGCTTCGCTGCAAAGCAACCTCTGCAGAGCGCACATGGGCTCTGCAGCGGCCGCAGAGTGACGCGCGCCCCTGCGCGCGGTGACGACGACGCCGCAGTTGCCATTTTGGTGATTAAAGGGGTCGATAAAGCTGTGTCATCCGCTCCGGACTACAAGGATTTCCTCTTTGGTGATAAGGGGACCGGCCGGCGCTACGCTCCAAGGCCAACGTCACCGTGGGCACCCCCACGTTCCTCCGCGGCCCCAGCTGGCCGTCCTGCATGGACGGTGGGTACTCTGCTACAGGAGTCAGCTTTACGCTCATGGACCGCGTCCATGGACATCCGGGCTGCCATGCACCGCGCTCCACCTTCTGCGCCACATGACAGCCCTACCAGTGCGAGTGCAAGGAGGGAGCACGGGGCGCCTATAAAAGGAGGGCAAGGTGCACCGTAGCAAAGGATCGCATTCTCATTCCAGTTTCGCCACTTACGCGCAAGGAAGAAGAAGACCCTTGTATTCCTTCCTTGTACACACCATTGCCAAAAGAGAGCCTTCGGCAAGCTCATTGTACTGTAACCTCTATAAGCAGTGCAATACAGACAAGCAGGAGTAGCGGTATTACCTCCACACGAGGGCCGTGAACCTGGGTACGGGCTGGTGTTCAACTCTGTCGTGATGTCCCTCCGCTTGCTCGACGAGCACCGTCGCCGTGCAGGATGAGGGTTGTTTGACCAACGTGTTCAGCCCCTTACACGAACTCTCTTCGTGAGCTTGACTATCCCTGTTTCGTGGGAGTCATTCTCCGACAGGGCCGGAGGCAGATTATTTGGAGACCGGCCACGTCATCCCGTTCGGATCCATCAACGTCTTCGTCGGCTTCATCGGTGGCAGGTCCATTAGATCGGTCCAGGAAGGCGATTCAATAGAAGAAGTCGCCGATGACGGGGAAGAATCCATGGAAAGCATGGACTCGCAAGAGTTTGGGTCCATCATACCTGCCTTTGAAGAAAGTTGCTGGGGTTACCCACCAGAAATCACATCATCACCGGATCAAGAGATGGCACAAGTCGCGGTTTACATGGCCGGAGGAGCAGGTGCGTCAGGGACTGCTGGAGAAACCGAGGCATCGGCACCCCCAAGCAACCCACTTCTTGTCCCTGTGTCAGCCACGAACGCCGTCCTCCGTGCAACAGAAATTGAGGCCGCCAGGGCCGAGCTCTTGTATGAGGTTCGAAGGATGGAAGAAGAGCGCCGCAGGCTCGATCAGATAAACCAAGGAATCCAACAGGAGCGGTAGAGAGTAGCCGCGCTGGCTGCGACTCAACAACAGGTTGACCCGCAAACACAGCTGCGCGCGACTCAACCAACAGTGGAAATCCCGCTCACTCCAGCCGCAGGGACGAGAATCCAGACGACTGCGGAAGGAAGGGTACCAACAAATCAAGAAACCCAGTAACAACCAAGGAGGTTTCACACCCCACAGGGCCATTACTAGAACCCTGTCGATAATATGTATGCTGCGGCTAATATCTTGACACAGATGGTACCAACAGGCGATGACCCGGTCAATGCTGAGTCGCGGCGCGCGATTCAGATGTTAAGTACGGCAGTCCTGCAACAAGCCAATAGGGCGGAAGCCGAAGCACAGCTGCCCCACGTACCAGCCAATCATAGGATTACGGCAGAAAGAAGCGTCCAGAGTAGGCCACCAGAGGACGTGTCAGGAGTCGCACAGAGGCAACAGGAGCGAGTCGCAGAAGCGCAGGCGAATGCACCATTGATGCAAAAGCGGCCCGCAGATAACCCCGCAGGCGCACCCACAGCCTATCCTCGCGACTCAAGGGACCAGCGTGTTTCACTGAAAAGATCAGATCGGAACCTTTTCCTGAAGATTTCAAAGGGCCACGCAAGGTGGCAAACTATAACGCCAGCATGGATCCAACCACTTGGCTCAACAATTACGAGATGGGCATGAGCATCCTAAACGCATCTAAAGAGATCTGCGCACGCTACCTGAACATGATGCTAGAAGGAGCAGCGCACATATGGCTGCAAAATTTGCCTGCCAACTCTATAAATACTTGGGAGGAACTGAAGGATGCCTTCATTAAGAACTTCTAAGGAACTTGCAAGCGACTCTGCAATATAGAAGATTTAGAGCGCTGTGTCCAGAAGGAAGGCGAGTCAAGTCGCCATTGGATGAAAAGGGTGGCAGAAATAATACACTCCTCAGGTAATATACCACCAAGCTCAGCCGTCCTGGTGATGGAGAAAAACTGCAAGTTTGAGCCGCTGATTCATAAGCTGGGTCGCATGAAGGATAAAGTCAAGAGACTCAGCGAGGTGATGGCTGCGGCTAACAAATATGCTAGCTCAGACAAAACCAGAGACGCGTCAGACGGAGAAGAAGAGGAGGTCGCTGCAAAAGGAAAGAAAAACTCCAACAAGCTCCAGCAGCAGCAAACGAGCCACAACAACACGAGTCAAAACAAACGCAAAAGCGAAGATGGTCACTCAGGGCTCGTAGCCAATGCACGTGGAGGATTCAGAGGCCAGCGTGGAAGGGGTCAAGGATACGGCTCCCAGCCAATCAATATGCAAGAAGTGTTCAACCGGCCATGCGACCTTCATGCGACAGGTGATGGACGGCCAGCGGACCATACCAAGGCGCAATGCCATTATTACAAAAAGTGGAAGGAAGAGAGCCAACACAACGGGGGAATACCCATGAAGGAAACCCTAGTGCGGCTCATAACACAAACATTGGGCAGCACGGCGCGAGTAACCCCAGATAGACGGGGCAGTATCACACCATAGTTATCGATACCTCCAAAAGAGAAGAGAAATTGAGCCGGAGAAGTCAGCAGGTGAATGCCGTGATACCAACAACACCCGCTTGGTTAAGGTGGTCAGAATACGCGGTAACTTGGAGTCGCGACGACCACCCGCCACAGGTACGGCAACCTGGCAAGTTGGCACTGGTTGTGGCACCATACGTTGCAGGATACAAGCTGACCAAAGTGCTTATGGATGGAGGAAGCAGCATTAATATCTTGTACTACGATACTTTCCAGCGTCTAGGACTCAAAGATTCCAGCTTGCAGCCCACGTCAACAGTATTTCACGGCATTGTCCCAGGAAGGTCCGCACGGCCAGTGGGGAAAATAACCCTCGGGGTAACTTTTGGAACAGAAGAGAACTTTAGAAGTGAATTCCTAAGCTTTGAAGTAGTAAAATTCCAGAGCCCATACCACGCCCTGTTTGGAAGAACGGCCTTTGCTAAGTTTATGGCCAGACCATGCTACGTGTACCTACAGTTGAAGATATCAGGACCAAAAGGGGTCATCACAGTGTACGGAGATAGAGAAAAAGCAATAGAATGCGAGAAAGGAGATGCGGCTTTCGCAGAATCCGCCTATGCCGCGGAAGAACTAAAAGGTTATAAGTCGCAGGTGGACCCAAACGATATGAGTGTGGTTACCACGCCATCTGCTGAGCCACCAATGAAGTTCAAAGCGGCCCAGGACACTAAGCAGATAAATCTTACTAGCTAAATGCCCGTGCGTTGCAACGGGACAATAAATAAATTTATATCATTATTAATATTATGTTTCGCCAATATATAACAACGATGAGTGGAGTGGATGCCGTAGATGATTTTCAGGTCCATTTCATCTTACTTGTTCAACAAAATTTAGTTTATGTAGAATGCACCTTTTGTTTTCTTAATCCTTGTAAGCCACTTTCTCATAAGTCATCTCCCCATGATTTAACTTTTTTTCCTCTGTTATCGACATAGATATATTCCTAATGTACGTTCTTTTAGGGATGGCAGAAAAAGAATGGACTTACTCCTTTATTCATTTGCAGCACCCGTCGAACTATTACCATATTTTCCTTGCTTATTGTTGAAAACTTTCCGATGTCATTAGAAAATCATCAGCGTTTCACTTGTAAGAGAAGAAGTGGGTCATGGCTACTGCCGATGCTCTAGAACATCATGTGCGGCAGAATGTCTTAATAAGCACCCTGATAAGTTTTAAATTAATATTTAATCACAAAAGTGAGAATAAACTGCAAACTTTCTAAGATGTGTACATAATATTGGGATACTTACATGGGCATTGTAGCTGACGCACAGTTCCAAAGGTAATCGTTTGCGCTGAGTTCCTCTACACAACCTGAGGGGAGGAAAAAAATGGCTACAGAGGCTGCAAATATAAACTTGCATGCATATGATTTGTTGGAAACAAATGTAAAAGTGCAATCATCTGTCAGTGCACCTTGGGTCCACATTAAGAGATAGTTTTGGCTTCGAATAAAGCATACTAATAGTAGATGAGTAGCGGTGAATGCATATGCATAAGCACTGCATTTATGAATTCATTACTTTGTGTCCAGTAACAAACAATAGTCAGTTAAAGAGAATGTACAACGGTATGTATCAGTTTATGCAAAATAAGTGAAAGTATTGCATCAGTTAACCCACGTAGGTCCACATAACTATAGGGATAGTCCGGCATCCTGGATTGGATGCCAAAGAACCATTTAGTCGAACACCTTGTCTGCAACAACATACACATATTCATCTCTCTTCATATGTGCTGCCAGCCTGCCAGCAAATCAGAGCGAGGTAGTGAAAGCCATTAGAGAGAACATCTTAGCCACGGCTCAATGAAAAAGAGGAGCGCGGAACAATGAGCCCTGACCTCTCAGCTTTGTACGTTCTTGTCTTCCATGGGGCTCCAAAGAACCTATTTGCTCTGGCCGCAGCCTAGGGAGAAGCCGCAGATGCTTTCCGTGCGCCGGTCGGTATCCAGGAACTCCACGACTTGATCGCACCCAGGTGGCGGGCACCACCGGAGCTTCATCCTCTCCTCCACATATTGCCGGATGAGAAA
Organism: Poa pratensis; assembly: GCA_947311845.1. Classification (NCBI taxonomy): domain Eukaryota; kingdom Viridiplantae; phylum Streptophyta; class Magnoliopsida; order Poales; family Poaceae; genus Poa; species Poa pratensis. The sequence goes on from CAMZMU010000073.1 coordinate 12,289,178, forward strand.
CCCAACGTATCGGCGCTCGTCGCCTGGCCGCCTGGGTCGGCGATCTCGCCGACCAGGTGCTTCACCATGGCGACGGAAGACGAAGCAGGAACATGTCTGTCGTGTTACTCGTGTACTTGGTCGTTTCAATTTCTGAAGCAACAAGCAGAACGTGTCCGAGCAGGACAGTTTTTTACGAAACGCCCGAGCGATCCGATCCAGATTTTTATACAGGCGTCCCCATGGCCGCGTGGTCAAGTATAGTTCGTCTCGGAGGCTTGTTCGTAGAGGAATTTTCCTCTCGTACGCTGCCGCAGCTTAGCTCGAGAGGCCCGCTTAGGTTGGTCGCGCACTCGCGCTGGTGTCAAACGGAAAGGCCTGCTTACGTTTTTTCTGGCCCACTTTCATCGGTTGGACTCTTGGACAGAAATATTAGCCCACTTCGACACGACGAGCGATCGTTTTTTAGCGTGCGATGCGACATACGTACGACGTACGTCCACTAACGATATTATATAGTAGAGATTCCTGGCGACTCATCCAAGCAAACTAGTATTGGAGCACACATGGAAGAAGAACAGGAGAAGGCCCTCGTTGCTTTTCTGCAGGAAAATAAAGACATCTTCGCATGGAAGCCGTCAGATATGCCGGGGTACCAAGAGAATTAGCAGAACATAGCCTCAAAGTGAACCCTGCGGCTAAACCAGTGAAGCAGCCACTACGGCGTTTTCATGATGACAGGAGAAAGGCAATAGGAGAGGAGATAGCTCGCTTGCTGGCTGCAGGATTCATCACAGAGGTATACCATCCGGAGTGGGTGGCAAATCCAGTATTGGTCATGAAAAAGAATGGTACGTGGCGAATGTGCGTTGATTATACAGCCTTAACAAAGCTTGTCCAAAGGATCCATTTGCTTTGCCAAGAATCGACCAAGTAATTGACTCAACTGCTGGGTGCGAGCTGTTATGCTTTTTGGACGCCTATTCATGCTACCATCAAATCAAGATGAAGAGGGAGACCAAGAAAAGACGTCCTTCATCACACCCTTCGGAGCTTTTTGTTACGTCAGCATGCCCTTTGGGTTGAAGAACGCAGGTGCGACTTACCAAAGATGCATTCAGAATTGCTTACATGAGCAAATAGGTCGCAACGTTCATGCCTACGTGGATGATATTGTGATTAAATCGCAAGTTAGCCAGGATCTTATTGGTGATCTGGCAGAGACATTTACAAATCTCAGAAAATACAACATGAAGCTCAACCCCACAAAGTGCGTCTTCGGAGTACCAGCAGGAAGCTATTGGGATTCATAGTATCAGAAAGAGGCATTGAGGCCAATCCTGACAAGATAAAGGCCGTGATGGATCTCCAAAAGCCAGAAAAGATAAAAGATGTACAGTGGCTTACTGGTTGCGTAGCAGCTTTGAGTCGCTTTATATCAAGATTGGGAGAGAAAGCGCTACCTTTGTACAGACTGCTGAAAAAATCAGACACCTTCGTTTGGGACGCAGAGGCTGACGAAGCTCTGACAGCCTTGAAGCATCAATTGACGAATGCTCCAGTTCTGGCGGCTCCAAAAGATAAAGAGCCAATGTTACTATACATAGCGGCAAATTCCCGCGCTGTGAGTGCTGTCATGGTTGTGGAGAGACAAGAAGCAGGAAAGGAATACCCTGTCCAGAGGCCAGTATACTACGTGAGCGAAGTCCTCACAGCTTCCAAACAGCGTTACCCACAGTGGCAGAAGTTGGTGTTTGGAGTGTTCATGGCGAGTCGCAAGCTGAAGCACTACTTCCAAGAGCATCCAATAACTGTGGTGAGTTCAGCACCATTGGCAGATATCATTCGTAATCGAGAAGCTACTGGAAGAGTCGCTAAGTGGGCGATCGAGTTGGGACCACATCACATCAGTTATGAGCCGCGCACATCAATTAAGTCGCAAGCCCTTGCAGATTTTATTAACGATTGGACAGAAATCCAAGTTGCCCCAGCATGGCAGAAACCAAATACTGGACCATGCATTTTGATGGGTCAAGACAGTTACAAGGCTCGGGGGCTGGAGTTGTTCTGACATCTCCCAAGGGAGACAAGCTGCGGTATGTGTTACAGATACACTTCAACTGCACAAATAACGTGGCGGAGTACGAGGCACTGCTTCATGGTCTACGTATAGCAAAGGAGATGAACATCAGTCGCATACGCTGTTTTGGCGATTCAGACTTGGTGGCACAGCAGGTCTCCGGAACGTGGGACAGCAAGGATGCGAACATGGCTGCATATAGGAGAGAGGTGGACAGAATTGCTGGACATTTCACTGGATACCAAGTTGAACATATTGATCGGAGACAAAATGAAGCTGCGGATGCCCTGTCTCGGCTTGGATCCAATAGACAGTCAGTCCCACCCAATGTTTTCCTGGATGAACTGCACAATCCATCAGTCAAGCCTCCAGCAGAATTGACATTGCAGAGCCAGAGGATGATTCAACTTTAGTCGCAGCCCTGCATGAACAGCCAGGATGGACAGAGCCATACATGGCATATTTAAGTCGCGGAGTGCTGCCGGACGATGAAATTGAGGCGCGCAAAATCATACGACGATCAAAGGCCTATACAATCATCAACAATGAATTATACAAGCGCAGCGTATCAGGAGCATTTCAAAGATGTGTCTCACCAGAAGAGGGACGAAAAATCTTGCACGAAATTCATTCAGGCGATTGTGGCCATCATGCTTCGTCAAGATCTTTGGTGGCAAAGGCGTTCCGACATGGATTCTTCTGGTTAACAGCATTAGCAGATGCAGAGCAAATTGTCAGAGTGTGCGATGGATGTCAAAGATACGCTAGGCAAGATCATATGCCAGCCCAAGCACTTCGCACAATACCCATTACATGGCCTTTTGCCGTATGGGGTTTTGACATGGTGGGGCCTTTCAGACGGTCTTCAAACGGAAAAACTCACCTCTTAGTCATGGTGGACAAATTCACAAAGTGGATAGAAGCAGAACCTGTGGGAGATTGCGAGGCTGAAACAGCAGTCAAGTTCTTGAAGAAGGTCATATTCCGCTTGGTTACCCCCATAGTATCATTACAGACAATGGGAGCAACACCTCTGAAGGGGCTACACAGATATTTTGCGCAGACAATGGGATAAGATTGGACCTCACGTCAGTAGCACACCCGCAGAGCAATGGACAAGCTGAGCGAGCTAACCAGGAAATTCTCCATGGAATTAAGCCGCGCCTTATTGAAAAGGTCGAAGCATCTCCAGGATGTTGGGTGGAAGAACTGCCAGCAGTACTGTGGAGCTTGAGAACAACCCCTAACAGATCCACAGGATTTACACCATATTTCATGGTCTATGGAGCAGAAGCAGTCATGCCCAGCGATATCATACATGATTCACCAAGAGTTGCGGCTTACATCGAGACAGATAATGAGATAGCTCGGCAAGACTCGGTGGACACATTAGAAGAGGTTAGAGACTTGGCAGCATCAAGGTCAGCAGTATATCAACAAGACTTGCGACGCTATCATGCCAGACGCATCAAAACACGCACCTTTCAAGAAGGCGACCTAGTGCTGCGACTTAAACAAGATCACAAGGGAATGCATAAGCTGTCCTCTCCATGGGAAGGACCCTACATCATCAGCAAGAAGCTAAACAATGGGTCGTACTACCTGCTGGATGTAAGGGAAGAAAGCAGCGAACGCCATGATTTCGAGGATCGTCTCGAGGCACCTCGCCCTTGGAACGTCGCACACCTGCGACCGTACTATACATAAGAAAAGGCTAATCAGAGCCAAGCATCATCCTTTCCAGCTTTATAGCTGAGTATCATCACAGCCACTCAGGGCTAGAACTTCAACTTTGGTCGCCACCTAGGCGCGACCTATGCAACATCTGATCGCCACCCAGGCGCGATCGACCCTTGTATCAGAAATCGGCCGCCACCTAGGCGCGGCCGTAAACTTTGTATCATCTCTGGTCGCCACCTAGGCGCGACCGACCCCATGTATCACCATGGATCGCCACCTACGCGCGATCCAACCCTATGTATAACACTCGGTTGCCACCTAGGCGCGACCTTATGTGTCATCATAATCAAAGCTTATCATAGCTTAGCCTATCATGGCAATATCATTATGTTTCTTGGGGTCTTTGTTACCCTGAAACAGCCAATTTATTGGCAATTATCAAATTTACCTTAAGTTGGATTGCTACTCGCATTATGTGGCCAAAGTACTGGGGTGTGGCGTCAATCGAGCTTGATTGCCTATCATGGCCGCTCTCGACCCTGAACACACATATTCCTGGGAAATACTGAGTCGCGCGAGTGCCCACTTAAGGATTCAGATGGCCTAACTAGAGGTCGATGTACTGCTTATAGTACGGCAACACCAATTACAATTACTTGTAACTTAACAATTGTTTTATTCATGATATCAAGTTACAGGTGATGACCTTCAGAGTTCTCTGAGAAGAATTGAGATGATTACCACATAACATCCTCTCAATCCTTGGGGGCTATCATATTATCATCAAAAATTTGAAGATAGATCGTCATCAAGTTTTGAAGCTATCAGGATACTCTAAAGCTCATGAAGTCAGATGATCTTCCAGGTGCGAGTCAAGGCCAAACCTGTACAATTATAAGCCGCGAAACAAGGAAAAGCACGGCCTAAGCATTCAAGATCAAGAAGTACTATGAAGTTCAGGCCATGCTTGGGGGCTAATGTCGGGGGAATACTTTCTGGATTAACCCGCGGCCCAGTGCGACTTAACTTACTCGCACGGATGAAGGCCCACTTGGGAACAAGCCCAATATTGAACCGCCATAAGGAGAAAGATCTAGAAGACAAATCCGGAGGACGTGAAGACCAAGTAGTCTCCGAGTAGGCCTCTGTGGATGTATTCCTTATGGGGAAGTTTCCTTTTGTAACCTAGCGAGCCTCTGTGTATATAAAGAGGACTCGCAGGACTTAGAGCGGGTCAAGCTATCAAGCCCCAAACCCTAGCTCATACGGCGAGTACCAGATCGGATCGCCTCCATTGTAACACCTCGATTATCATATCAATACCAATCTAGGGTAGGCAGGAAGTAGGTCTTTTACCTCACATTGAGGGGGCCGAACCTGGGTAAATCTGTGTTGATCTTTGTTCCTGCGATCCCAAGCTCGGAGATGCCTGACTCGCGTAATCCCACACCTACGAAGTCATCCATGACACCTGACGTGACAAACCCACGACACCATCCACCTTCCGGATCGGTTTCACCTCTATCCACTTAGTGAACTTATCCACCATCACCAGCATATGTGTCATGTTACCCCTAGCCGGCTTGAATTCTCCCACCATATCCAAACACCACACAGCAAACGGCCAAGTGATAGGAATTGTTTTGAGCGCCGACGCGGGTAGGTGTGTCTGTTTGGCAAACCTTTGGCATCTTCACATTTTCGGACTATGTCCTCTGCATCTGCATGAGCAGTGGGCCAGTAAAAACCCATGCCAGAATACTTTAGCCACCAGGGCTCTTGTACTGCAATGATGCCCACATTCTCCTTGATGTATCTCCAGGAGCATCTCCTTGCCCTCGGCTGGCTCCACGCAACGTTGTAGTACCTCGGTTGCACTCCTTTTGTATAACTCCTTATTTATGATGGTGTAACCCTTGGACCTCTTCTGCACTCGCCTAGCTTTGGTTTCATCATTTGGCAAACTCCCCTCCGACATGAACTTCATGATTTCTTCAGCCCATTCCAGTACTGGATGCAAAGGGAATAAGTGCTCATCTATTTCCACTGGTTCGGCCGCCATTATCTCTTCTATCAGTCTCTGCCCACTCCCTAAGATTTGGTTAGCACCATCTTCCTCTCTTCCCTTTTCCCTAAGATTTGGGTAGCATTACCCGAGTCTCGGTGCGCAGTCCCCGAGTCTCGCCACGTAGTCCCCAGGTCCTCCCAAATGTACCGACATCAACATTCATAGGAACATCTTCAGATTCTTGCTTAGGGATAAAATTGACTCGGAATCAGGTGAAGGTTTGATTGAAGGGACCCTTAGGTGATTCAAGGATATCCCGGGTGGAATTGCATCCTAGACGACCCGAGTTTTGACAGGATATCAGCAGCTTCATTCTCCAGCCGGGGTATGTGCTTGTACTCGCAGCCTTCAAAAAATCCTGAAATTTTCTGGACATGAAATCGATATAGTGCCATATTGGCATCAAGGGCATCCCAATTTCCATAAGATTGCTGCACCACTAAATCTGAATCACCAAAACATTCTATCTGGCGGATGCCGATGTCCTTAGCCACATTAAGCCCATGGATCAGTGCTTCATATTCAGCCACATTGTTTGATGCTGAGAAATGAATCTGCAACACATATCGCAACTGATCTTGCTTCGGTGATGTGAGTACTATCCCAGCACCCAGTCCGATTTTGGTTTTGGAGCCATCAAAGTGTAACTTCCAGTAGTTGTAATCTGGCCTAGGTGGCTCATACTGCATCTCAGCCCAGTCACAAAGGAAATCCGGTAAAGCCTGAGACTTGATAGCATCTCTTCTTTCATAATGCGGGTGTAAGGAGACACTTCTATTGCCCATTTGGCAACTCGGCCAGTCGCATCTTTGCACCCAATGATCTCCGAGATTGGAGCTTCACATACTACGGTGATCGGGTGCTCCTGGAAGTAATGCTTCAACTTCTTGGCCGCCAGGTATACACCATATGTCATCTTCTGGTAGTGAGGATAGTTCTGCTTCGAAGTCGAGATCACCTCGCTTAAATAGTACACGGTCTCTGCACGGATTTACCCTCCTCTTCTCGCTCTACCACTATCACCACACTTACGACCCGGTTAGTGGCCGCAATGTAAAGTAGCATTGGCTCATTCGGCAAAGGTGATGCCAGAATTGGTGCAGTGGACAACATCTTCTTTAATTCATTGAAAGCCGAATCTGCCTGCGGGGTCCCGTGAACCCGGTGCTCTTTTTCATCAATTGATACAAGGGTAAGGCTTTTTCTCCTAGCCGACCCACAAACCGACTTAGCGAGGCTAGACACCCGGTGAACTTTTATACATCTTTTAGACATTTAGGCAATTTCATGTTTTCTATGGCCCGGATCTTAGCCGGATTCACTTCAATACCTCGGCTCGATACAAGGAAACGAGCAACTTTCCAGCCGGGACCCAAAGGTGCATTTATCCGGATTCAATTTCAACGATACTTTCTCAAGTTTACAAATGTTTCCTCGAGATCTTCGAGGAGAGTGCGTTTTTCTTTAGTTTTGATGACAATATCATCGACATACACATGACACGATAGCAATACGCCCCATACGGGGTAATAAAAGCAGTCTTTATAGGATCTTTGGGGTTCAGTGGTATCTGGTGAAAACCAGAGTACGCATCAATAAAAGACAACAACTCACACCCAGTAGTAGAATCGATCACTTGATCAATCCGAGGTAAAGGAAAGGTATCCTTCGGGCACGCCTTGTTCAGGTTGGTGAAGTCGATGCACATGCGCCACACCTTGATCACTGCTGGTTCATCCTTCTTCTTCTCTACCAAAACCTGATTGGATATCCAGTCTGGATGCAACACCTCCATAATGAATCCGGCTGCAAGTAGCTTAGCCAGCTCATCAAGCACAACTTTTCTTCGGTCGTCTGAAAGACACCGAGTCGGTTGCCTCACCGGCTTCACATCCGGCCTGACAAATAAAGAGTGCTCTGCCAACTCCCTCGGAACTCCAGGCAGGTCCTTAGCCGACCATGCAAAGATATCCCAATTCTCACGGAGGAAGTGATAGAGCGCGCTTTCCTATTTCTCACCCAATCCGGCACCAATGATGGCCATGCGCTCGGAATCTCCGGGTCAATGGGGATCTTCTTTGTCTCCTTGGGCACCTCAAATGTTGCACCTGCATCCGGATTGGTCATGGCCAGCATACCGAGCTGAGCCGACTTCGCCATCGCCACTACCTCATGCATCTTGCTCTTCTCAGCTTGAATCACCAACGACTCGGCTAAGGTGGAACCAACCGTGGCACACTGTATAGCTTTCTTGTAATCTCCCGCGACAGTGATGATACCATTCAGGCCAGGCATCTTCATCTTGAGGTAGGCAACATGAGTGGATATCATAAACTTGGCTAATGCTGGCCTTCCGAGCAGAGCATGGTATGGGCTCTCTAGGTCTACCACCTCGAATTCGAGACTCTCAAGTCGGTGATTGTCCTTGGTACCAAACAGCACATCTACCCAAATCTTACCCATTGGGGAATAAGACACCCCGGGTACTATACCATGGAAAGTGCAACTGCTCTACTGCAACTAATTTGGCGAATAACCCAACTTGACAATTGTGTCCCGGTACATGATGTTTATAGCACTGCCATTGTCAACCAAGACTCGAGTGAATTTCACGTTAATCTTTGGTCCAACCAAAGTCGGATCCACCACTAGTGCATAGTTTCCTGGGCTTGGCATAATCTTGGGATTGTCAGCTCTGCTCCAAGTGATCTCCTGCTCGGACCAGTTCAAGTATTTTGGGACTGCTGGTATGACTGCATTTACTTCCTTCGCCCTTCGTAGCTGACTTTTCTTGTCAGTCGGCTCGGTCACAAAAACCACATAACTTTGATGAGCTTCCTTGTAATCATTTCCGGGGTATCCACCTTGCCGACTCGGACCAGCGTTGTTGTTGCCTCCCATTTTACCAGGTTAACCGGCTTTGTGGTTGCTGGCCTTGGAGCTCCTTCGCTCACCAGGGTTGCATTGGCTCCAGATAAAGGCGTATTTGGCCTGAAATTCGGTCTAGGAGCACCACTCTGAGGTGGCCCTCTCTGACCTTCCGCCTGGATGCGATGATGCCAGCTACAATTCCGAGTTGAATGATTGGCGGCTTGCGTGGGTCTGTTGTGTGATAACGGCAAGGCCCATCTATCATTGCCTCAAAAGTTAGAGGTGGACTCGGTCCATCCCACACTTTCTTTGCCCAGGCACCTTGATTCGGCCTCCAAGCTGGACCCTCATTTTTTGGTCTCTGGCTATCTCCTGCTCCAGGGTGATCCATACTTACCGCAGCAACCTGATCTGAACCGTATCTATAATCTGGATCTCTCTCTTGTATCCGAACTCATGTCGGTCACTGGGCCTCAATGGTCCTGTTCGGTTGTTGACCGGTTGCCTCCTGCTTGTTCCCACCACATCCAACGCTGGCTGCGTCGGATCGCCAAGAGCATATGTATCTGCTATCCGGATCATTTCCGCCAGGTTCTTTGGCATATCTCTCTGGAGCTTCTGCCAAAGCGGGGTGCCGTGTCGGCAACCTGCGCGAACCAAGAAATGGCCTGCTCCTCCACGACACCTTCACAAGAATTGCGAATGTTGCTCCACCGAGTCATAAATTCTCGGTCTGTCTCCCGCTCTTCCTGCCTGCACGCAGACAAGAGCTGAGGTCGGTTTGGCCTCTTGTACGTGCTAGAGAAGTTGCTGTAAAATGCCTGTTCCAAATCCATCCAAGAGTTGACACTACCCTCTGGTAAGTTATTCAGCCAAATCCGGGCTGACCCTTCCAACATATGCGGGAGATACCGGACCACCCATCGGCGATTGCCCCCCGCAATGTGCATCGAGGATACATAGTCTATCAGCCAATCCTGTGGCTTAGTGCTGCCGTTATACGGCTTTGTGATTCGACCAAGCTGAAACAACGGCACATTCGGCTCGTTCATGATCCTAGGCCCAAAGCACGGAGGACCTGGTGGGCCTTGCTCTTCCAGCCTCTCAGACTTGTAAATCCTATCCAACCTGAGCCACTGATCATCTGGAGCCAACGTCCGAGGTCCCAGTCTGGATGCAAGTGCATTATCATACGTTTGGTATCCGGCTCGCGCAATAGCCGAATTACCATCATCATAGCGGTAGCCCGCCTGGCCACCACCTTGCTGCTGCGCTTGCACCACCACTTGCTGCTCCTGCCGGGGTTGATTCTGCCCGGGCGGACGAGGTGGTTGACCTCGGCCAGCCAAATTACGCCTTCCGGCTCCCGGATTGCCTTGTCCGCCATTGCTTCTGCTCTGGCCACCTCTTCCTTGAGCAGCTAGCTGCTTGCCGGCATACTCAACATCATAGGCCTGCAGCTGTTTGCTCTTGCCCGAGTTCACGCTTTGGGCCCGGTCAGCTTCGACATGCGGGGATGACGCTTGCCCCTTGGATCTCTAGCTAACCGCCTTAGCCGACACTACTACCCGAGAACCACCAGCGTCCGGATTAGCCTTCCGGTAAGCCTCATTCTGCCGGTTACACACATCTACCAGCTCATTGACCCTCTCTGCCTGCTTACGCCAAGCATCCCCGGTTAGTGTGGTCAACTCGGCTCGCGCTGCCGCTGCAGCCCTAAGATTTTTGGCCGGGGAGCTATACACCGGCTTGCCTGTACCTGATCTATGGCTAGTAGCCTTACTCGAGCTTGACCTTGCAGCTCTAGCTAACTCATCATTGAGGTCCTTACCCCTGTTACGCAAATCTACTCTCTTGCGCGGGTGAGGCGCTACCGGAGTGAAACCATCGGTAATACCATTGGCAGCATTATATTCTCTCATATCTCTATCAAATGCTTGCCTAGACTCTACCACCAACCGGGCTTCTCTTTGCAACCTCAGGCGCTCTGCCTCTAACTGAGCTATAGTAAGCTCTACATTGGCCCCAGGTGCCACTGGCCGAGCTAACTTTTCCAGGACATCCTCCAAGGGAGCCTCCCTACTTGACATGCCAAGTGGACCAACCGGATCTGGTTTCTCCTTTGGGAATTTCGCCGTCCGAGCCGGCTTGTCAACCGGATCGGTTGGCGTCATCAACTCCTCGGGTATGCTATTGCCGGCATCTCCTTTGCCAGCTCCCGCACTTGCTCCGGTCATCATCACTTCCACGCTACTCCCGGGGCGAGCGCTACGCCGTCCGAGAGCTGCGCGGAATGAAGGAGGGTCCTCAGCCATGAGCACCTGCGCCGGGTACTCGCGAACGGCCTCGACAGCAACATAGGTGACGAAGCTACCAAGCATCATCAGGAAACCATGCTCGGGGAAGGGCTTGCCGGCGAAACACCCTGCATTGTCGCTGACGAAGGTGAACTCGCCGATCTTGGCGTCAAGCCCAGAAAGAACACGCTCGCCTGAGCCCGTCCGGATGTAAACTCCCTCCAACGCCTCAATCTGCCCCACGGTGGGCGCCAACTGTCGTGGTGGGATCACGGAAGATACCATAGGTATGGCTAAGATGGGGCCGAAAGTGCATTGGGGGAACCGGGGAGGGTTTATGCACTTAAGAAGTGCACAAGCAAGAACACACAAGAAACCGCAAGAACATGAACAAGAAACCAAGAAACCAAGAACACAAAGCACACCACGATGTACCCTGCTTCGGGGCCCTCTTGTGGAGGTAACACCCCTACTGCAACACTAGCCTACTCTCTTTATATCTCAATAGTCACAAGTACAGAGCGCTCCTCGAGCTGTATCAAGCAACAATGGTGAGAGCTCACGATGAAGAAGAAGCTACCAAGGGGGGAAAATGAGCTCTAGGGTTCGTCGTTTTCCACTGGAGGATGTGCTGGTCTTCTTATACACTAACCGGATTACCTTTTTGCCCCTGGCCGGAGATGATAATGGCATGGACAAGAGGAACAGGACAAGCCCTGGCCACTGTCACTCAGTCCAGCTCATCGTCAGTTCAACGGCAGGTCTATCTTTTCCTCTTTGAGCTTAAGCCAGTGTAGCCCATCAGAGCCTAGGCCACCGCCCTTTCCCGAATTAGCCGAGTCAGCGCCTAGGGCCTTGCGACCCGAAAAATCCGTGGCTCGACCTGGCTGTCTTCCTAGCCTCGGGCAGGAGGCCGGCAGGACTCGTGAACTTACTGACATTACTTGGTCTTCGTACATTATCCGACATCGCAGGTAAGCCGGATTCTTCCAGGCAATCCGGCTAGTTCAGCCGGATCTCTTCCAGGCAATCCGGCTAGACTTTGCCTGATCCCCTCTTGCGTCTCCCAGCACCTAAACAAGAGTGAGTACTAACCGACTCTCTCAACCGATCCGGTCGAAGTGATCCAGCTCGAGTGACCCGGATTTGAGTTTCCTTTCCACCTCTATGCCCTACCCGGGGGCATCCCCCGACAGGTAATAAAATCCATTCCAATTTCATCCCACTTCCACTCGGGAATTTTCAAAGGTTGAAGCAATCCAGCGGGTCGCTGATGTTCAGCCTTGACTCGCTGACAGATGTCACACTTGGCTACAAGTGAGCCAATCTCTCGCTTCATTCCATGCCACCAAAATCTTTCTCGAAGGTCTTGGTACATCTTGGTTCCACCGGGGTGGATTGAATATGGGGTCTCATGAGCTTCTTTCAGGATTAACTCCTTAAGTTCCGTGACATTGGGCACACAGATACGGCCATTGAATCGCAACACTCCTTCAGCATCTTCGGTAAAATCGGGTGATTTACGAGAGAAATCTTCTTCTTAATTCCTTCAATGCTTTAATGACCTTTTTGGGCTTCCTTGATTTGATCCATCAGGGTTGGGGCTAACTCTAAATTGGCGAGATACCCTTGGCTCACAAGCTTTAGTCCGAAATCTTCGAACTATTTAAATAAGGCTGGTTGTTCGGCTTGGATCAAGGCATTCAGGGTGCAAGGTCTGCGACTAAGGGCATCGGCAACTACATTTGCCTTTCCGGGATGATAGTGAATTCCAATATCATAGTCACTAACTAACTCCATCCATCTCCTCTGTCTTAGGTTCAATTCTTTCAGGGTGAATATATACTTCAAGCTCTTATGGTCCGTATAGACCTCGCAACGATGTCTCGCAAGATAGGGACGCCATGCTTTGAGAGCGAGAACAACATCAGCCAACTCCAGGTCATGGGTTGGATAATTCTCTTCATGCGGTCGCAACTGTCGGGACAGATATGACACACCTTTCCTTCTTGCATCAGAACGCAACCAAGTCTGAGGCGTGATGCATCGCAATACACGTCGAAACTCTTGGTGATGTCTGGCATAATCAATACTAGGGCTGAAATCAGTCTCTTCTTCAACTCTTGGAAGCTATCTTCACACTTCTGAGTCCATTCAAATTTCTTGTCTTTCTTCAACAGTTGGGTCATGGGTTTGGCTATACTAGAGAATCCTTCAACGAACTTGCGGTAATAACCGCTAGTCCGAGAAAGCTTCGGATTTCAGTCACACTGATGGGGGCTTTCCAGTCTAAAATGGCTTGAATCTTCTCGGGGTCAACAGAAATTCCTCCGGCAGATATGACATGACCAAGAAATGCTACTTCACTAAGCCAAAACTCACACTTGCTAAGTTTGGCATACAGCTGGTGCTTGCGATGAGTCTCCAAAACTAGGCGCAGGTGTTCAGCATGCTCTTCTTCGGTCTTGGAGTAAATAAGGATGTCATCGAGGAAAACTACCATGAACTTGTCGAGGTACTCCATGAAAACCTTGTTCATCAGATTCATGAAATAGGCTGGGGCATTGGTCAGACCAAAGGACAGGACGGTGTATTCAAACAAACCGTATCGGGTGGTGAAGGCGGTCTTAGGAATATCTGTATCTCTAATCTTCAACTGATGATATCCTGTCCGAAGGTCAATCTTGGAAAAGACTCGGGCTCCGTTCATCTGATCGAACAGATCCTCAATCTTGGGAAGGGGATACTTGTTTTTAATGGTTACATCATTTAGCTTGCGATAGTCCACACACAAGCGTGTGGTACCGTCTCTCTTGTCCACAAAAATAATGGGTGATCCCCAAGGTGAAGCGCTTGGGAGAATAAGACCTTTGCTGAGCATATCAGCCAACTGCTTCTTCAATTCAACCAGTTCTTCCGGATTTGTTGGGGATATACCTACTAGGGGTATCACCAGCATGGATCAATCCGGCTAGTCCAGGGTGGCCCGCAGTGGTGGTGAAGGCTTTGCCTACCGGGCGGCCCAGATAGCTGACGACCAAGGAAGGCGGATGCCGGCAAGGAGGAGGCCCAAGACTGAAGCCCATGAAGCCACCAAGACCAAGACGGAAGGCGGCATACTTGCCGGCTAGGTTTAGGACTCCGTATACTTGCTGGATACGTAATCACCTTGTAACCCTAGGTCCAGCCGCCTATATAAGCTGGACCTCGGGACGCCTTTAGGGCAACTCTTTGATACACAACCAACTCATTGTAACCTGTTCACGGCGATATTGCCTTATAGTGAGTTATAGCAGCACGTAGGGCACCGCCACCGCCGTGGTGCCTGAAGCTGGGTAAACCGCCGTGTACAATCCCGACCTTGACGACGTCCACCTTCTTGCCCTACGTTCACCCTCGGCTAGCAGGACCCCGTCTCCTATCCAAGATGCCGATACGACGACAGTTGGCGCCCACCGTGGGGCCTAAGGCGTCAGGCGTCACGTTCCAGGCGGGAACTCTTGGCGGCATCGGCGAAACAATCGCCGTCGGCCGCGCTGTTCGCTACGGCGACAATCACTACATCAGCTGCGACGAGTCCTACATCCCCGCAGACGACTACATTGTCGGATGCGGAGTTGTGCCGTTTGGCGGCGTCGATGTGTTCATCGGCTACACTTCTGAGGCGTATGGGTTGCCGCGAATTTATTCGCCATCCCACCCCCCTACAATCAAGACGGATCTGAGTTTGCCTCCTCTGAGGAGTCCGCAGATTCAGATCTACACTTTGTCGGCATGACGGGACTGGGATCAGACTCCCAGCCCAACAGTCAAGATCCCGAATCTATTCTTCCTGCACTCCAGGATGATGCGATGTCGGATGCCGGATCCAGATCTACCGTTCACGTCAACGTAGATTCTGATTCCGAAGAAGATTCTGCCAGCATGTTTGAGCAACGGGTCAAGCAGTGTTTTATTACACCTGATCCTCCGCCATCTGAGGCGGCTACGGGCTCTTCCGTCAACATGCAGCAGGTTTTGTGGCGGATGTCACCGGCGCAGCTTCAGAGAAGGCGGCAACTGACGCCGCCAACCTGGGGACCCCGGCAACCGATCCACAGTTTCCAGAGCCTCCTGGGGCTCCAAAGAAGAAAATTCTGGAGAAGGGCGAGCCCAGCAAGATAGGAAGCATGGCGGCTCTGGCGGAAGTTCTTCACACGCCGGTAAACGACAAAACCAATCCGGCTGATTTGGAGAAACTTCGGAACACCTTGGTGGAGCAAACTGAGTACCTCAAAAGCAAGCAAGCAGAGGTCCAGAGCCTCCTCGACGAAGCCAAGGAGGAAAACGCCAAGATAACTGCCAAGTGCGACCCCAAGCGTAATCTTTTCACCACCACCCCATTGCCCAAGCCGGCAGGACAAGTGGCGGAGAAGAGAGGTAGGAAAGGCAGGGATCATGACACCTTCAAATCCCCTGCCCAAAAGCTTGGTTTCGAGTGGGCTACAGCGCCGCAGCGTAAGGACAAGAACGGGGACGTCATCCTCGCAACCCTGTCCTCAACACTGCGGCCGCCTTGGACATCCTCAACAATGATGACTATGACAAGGACGAGAAGATCTACTACGCATCGATCCTTGCTCGCAAAGCTCTAGAGCAGCAGGCCCGTGCTGATTCTCGCGCCGACATGGCGGACGCAAGGGGAGGAAAGTTGGAATCAAAATCCAACGCTTGCAAAGCTGCGGCCGGTGGCAACCCAGAAGATCCGTCCGGTTCCAGTAGCCACGGAAAAGGGAAGGACAAGGAGAAAGACCCACGCAAATCACCACCTCCAAAAAGGCAGCGTGATGAGGCATCCAGGACCGGCAACAGGCGCAAGGCCTCACCTCCTCCGCCTAGGCGGGATGAAGGCGGAAGCAGGGGCAGCAAGCAGCCGCCAAGGAGTGGCGGCAACCGCGACGATGCCCCGCCGCCAAGAAGAAGCAGGGACCGCACACAGTCCCCACCACCAGTGCCCAGGCACGAAGGCGGAAGCCGGGGACACAACAATGAGCCTAGGCACAGCCGGGCAGCGCAGGACGAGCCACATGCTGATAGATCTGGCAAACAGCTCAGTCCGCAAGACGCGAGACATCGTCTCAATGACATCAAGGCTGGAAAGCAAGATGCCTATCTAGGACCTGAGTGCTTTGGCCCAGCCATCCGCAACGTTCAAGTACCCAGAGACATGACGTCAGTGTCAAAAACTCATCAAAGGTACAATGGAGCGGACAAGCCAAACTCATGGTTGTCGGACTACGCGCTGGCAGTTGAAATTGCGGAGGCAATGGCCTCGTCGCTGCACGCTTCCTTCCCCTCATGTTGGAGGGGACAGCCCGAAGCTGGATCGAAAACTTGCCGGAGAAAAGCATTCATAGCTGGCATGACATGGAAAAGGTGTTCACGCAGCACTTCCAAGGCACGTACAAGCGACCCAATACATACACAGATTTGGTTCGTTGCGTGCAAAAGCCAGATGAAACAGCTACAAGCTTCTTGGCAAGGTGGATTCAAACAAAGGCAAGCTGCGAGAACGTAGACGACAATCAAGCAATCCATGCCTTCACCACGGGCCTCCTGAAGGGCTCAAGTCTCAGACATAAGCTCGTACGCATGCAAGTCAAGGATCTCGGAGTCATGCTCGAAGTAGCAGCCATGTACGCACAGGCGGATGACGATGCACGCGATGGAGATGGCGCACATGATATGGCGCCAAACAGGCGAGCAAGTCACAAACGCAAGGCTCCCCAGGATGACAAAGCCGGACCATCAAACGAGGTCGCCGCCGCCTTCGAAGGCAAAGGCAGCAACCGCAAGTGGAAAGGAAAGGGTAAAGATGGCGGCTCCAGCAAGCAGCGCCTGACGTATGATCAGGCGAAAGCCTTGCCTTGCCCAATCCACGCGTCCTTAGGCAAAGTCAACCACACATTAGGGGAATGCCGGTTCATGGAGGACTTCAAGAAAGACCCCGAGGTTGGCTGGAAATCAAAAAAGAGCAAAAAGGCTGAGAAGACAAAGAAGGAAGACGATGATGGGGCTATGTCCATGTCAGAGGATGAGGAACCCAAGCTGATGCGTAAAGAAAGGAAATATCCCAAGGTACATGGCCAATTGGTGTGCTTCCTGGGCACTCCTTCGGCAAAAGAAGAAAAGGCGGAGATGCGCGAGCTAAACGCCACAGTACCAGACGTTCCCCAGTATCTAGACTGGTCAGAGGAGCCAATAACTGGGATAGAGATGATCATCCAGATCACGTTCCTCACCCCGGCAAATACGCCCTTGTCGTCGACCCTATTGTCGATAACTTCAGGCTCACCAAGGTGTTGATGGATGGCGGCAGTAGCCTCAACATCATCTACGCGGACACTCTGAAGCGCATGAACTTGTCGGAAAGCCAGCTTGACTATAGCAAAGTCAAGTTTCATGGCATTGTTCCGGGAAAGCAAGCAAGTCAATGGGAAGCATCAGATTGGAGGTTACTTTTGGGCCTGAGACAAACTACCGCTCGGAGTATCTCAGGTTCGAAGTAGTCCCCTTCAAAAGTGCCTACCACGCCATTTTTGGACGGCCAGCTTTCGCCAAATTCATGGCTCGCCCGTGTTACATATACAGCAAGCTGAAGATGCCGGGACCCAATGGTACAATTACCATCAGTGGCAACTTCAAGAAAGCAAAGGAGTGTGAGCGTGGCAATGCCGCCTTCGCTGAGGCAGTCCTCCACGCAGAGGAGTTAGCCATGTTGAAGAAAGAGCTCGATACATCACAGTTGCCGGAGCATGTAAAGACCGCTGAGCAAAAGAACACTTTCAAGGCGTCCGAAGACACAAAGAAGGCGGATCTGGTCCCAGGTGACAGCTCCAAGCAAGTCACCATAGGGGCTGGCTTGGACGACAAATAGGAAAGCGCGCTCGTCAGGTTCCTCCGTGAGAATCAGGACATCTTTGCATGGTCATCAGCGACATGCCAGGTGTCCCGAGGGAACTTGCCGAGCACTCTCTTAACGTCTACGAAGGAGCCAAACCAGTGAAGCAAGGAATAAGACGCTACGGTGAGAAGAAGCGGACAGCAATAGGAAGGAGATCATCAAGTTGCAAGAAGCCAAGTTCATTAGGGAGGTAGTACACACTGATTGGTTGGCAAATCCTGTAATGGTTCCAAAACCTAATAAGGAAATGAGAATGTGCATTGATTATACCGGTTTGAACAAGTGCTGTCCTAAGGACCACTTTGCTTTGCCTCGTATAGATCAGGTCATAGACTCCACAGCCGGCTCCGAGCTGCTGTGCTTTTTGGATGCGTACTCCGGGTACCACCAAATCAAAATGCGAGAATCCGACCAAATCAAAACAGCGTTCACTACCCCTATGGGACCTTCTGCTACATCACGATGCCCTTCGGTCTAAAAAATGCCGGCGCAACGTATCAGCGGTGTATGCAAAGATGCCTTCACGAGCAAATTGGCCGCAATGTTCACGTCTATGTTGACGACATTGCCGTCATGTCAAGAAAGAAGGCAGATTTGCTTGATGATTTGAGAGAAACCTTTGATAGCCTCCGGGTATACAGGATGAAACTCAACCCGAAAAAATGCGTCTTCGGGGTTCCTGCCGGCAAATTGCTTGGCTTTATCGTTTCCGAACGAGGGATAGAGGTGAATCCAGAAAAAATCAAAGCGATCCTCAACATATCCAGGCCCAAGGACCTGAAGGACGTGCAGCGACTTGCCGGATCGGCGGCTGCCGTCAGTCGTTTCATTAGCCGTCTTGGTGAGAAGGCGCTGCCTCTCTACCGGCTTCTGAAGAAATCCGACAACTTCGAGTGGACAGACGAAGCAGACGCCGCCTTGCAGCAACTCAAGGACGCGTTAACGTCTGCTCCAATTTTGGCAGCTCCTCGTTCGCAGGAACCAATGCTGCTCTATATTGCCGCAACTAACTTAGTTGTTAGTGTGGTACTGGTTGTGGAACGCAAGACGGAAATTTCAGACTTGCCGGAACAACGTCCGGTTTACTTCATCAGTGAAGTATTTTCCGCCTCAAAACAGCGTTATCCGCATTACCAGAAATTGGTCTACGGTGTTTTTTACGCCGCCAGGAAGTTAAGGCACTACTTCCAGGAACATTCAATAACCGTGGTGAGCAAGGCACCTCTGGGGGATATCATCAATAATACAGATGCAACAGGCCGCGTTGCCAAATGGGGCATTGAACTTGCCGCCTTCGACATCTCGTATAAGCCCAGAACGGCCATTAAGTCTCAAGCCTTAGCAGATTTCGTAGCTGATTGGACGGAGGCCATGGACGAAGTACCTCTCCCTGAAGATGCATACTGGATCATGCACTTTGATGGATCAAAAATGCTCCAGGGCTCGGGGGCTGGCATTGTTTTAAGAAACCCTCAAGGAGACAAGCTTAGTTATGTGTTACAAATACACTTCAAGGCAACTAATAATGTTGCTGATACGAAGCTCTCCTTCATGGTTTACACATTGCCAAGGAACTTGGCGTCCAACGTGTCCTCTGCTACGGAGATTCAGATTTGGTGGCGCAACAGATACGTGGTACTTGGGACACAAAGAGCGAAACAATGGCGGCATATCGAGCTACCGTTGACGAATTCGCCAAGTGTTTTCTAGGCTACGAGGTCCGCCATATCCCAAGAACTCAAAATGAGGCGGCAGATACACTTGCCAGAATGGGTCTGAACGCAAAAAGGTACCAAAAGATGTTTTCCTGGAACACCTACACAAGCCGTCAATTAAAGGAGCAGACCTCCTTGACCCAGAGTCGGCAGAACCAGTTGATAGTGCTAGCTATGCCGTCTACTTGGTAAAGCCGGATTGGACGACGCCATATTTGGACTTCCTGATCAATCAGGAGTTACCGGATGATGAGGTTTTGAAAAGGCAAATAATAAGAAGAGCCAAGGCATTTACAATAATCAAAGGTGAATTGTACAAGCGTAGCACCACTGGTGTTTACCAACGCTGCATTTCGCCCGAAGAAGGCAGAGAATTGTTGGATGAGATACATGCCGGCGTATGTGGACATCATGCTTCTTCACGCGCCCTTGTTTCAAAAGCCTTCCGACAAGGTTTCTATTGGTTGACAGCCAAGCAAGATGCAGAAGACATTGTTAAAAGGTGCAGGGGCTGCCAACTTTATGCCAGACAATCACATATGCCGGCTCAAGAGCTTAAAACAATACCCATCACATGGCCTTTCGCAGTCTGGGGCTTGGACATGGTTGGTCCGTTTAAAACGGCGCCTGGTGGCTACACACATTTACTTGTGGCTGTAGACAAGTTTACCAAATGGGTTGAAGCTAAGCCTATCAAAAAGCTAGACGGCGCCACAGCCGCAAACTTTCTGTGGGGAATAATCTCTCGGTTCGGGGTGCCTCATAGCATTATCACCGACAATGGCACTAACTTGTCGCAAGGCGAAGTCGAGGAATACTGTTATAAGCATGGTATCCGCCTAGATCTAGCCTCCGTCGCGCATCCGCAAGCAAACGGTCAAGTAGAGCGTACAAATGGTTTAGTCCTACAAGGAATCAAACCACGTCTCGAAGTACCATTGCACAGAGCGGCTGGGGCTTGGGTGGATGAATTGCAGTCTGTCCTTTGGAGTTTACGCACAACTCCAAACAGATCAACCAAGTTTACTCCTTTCTTCTTAGTCTATGGCGCAGAAGCAGTGTTGCCAACCGACATGATGTACGATTCTCCCAGAATCCAAGCCTACGTCCAGGAGGACGCAGAAGATGCAAGACAGGATGGCCTTGACCTACTTGATGAAGAACGAGATGTTGCCCTTGCGCGATCCGCCATCTATCAGCAAAGTTTGAGGCGTTATCACAGCAGAAGGGTGAGGCAAAGAAGTTTTAGAGTGGGTGACCTGGTTCTCCGCCTAATCCAAGATAGAAAGGGCTTGCATAAGTTATCCCCGCCTTGGGAAGGACCTTTTGTGGTCAGTAAGGTGTTGCTCAATGGTTCTTATTACTTGGTCGATGCACGTGACGGATACAAGAAGAAGCGAGGTCGCAAGCGCAAAAGGAAGGTTGACGACAAGTACGAAGAAACCAAGCGACCCTGGAACATTGAGCAGCTACGTCCTTTTTACACTTAGCAATTTCCACATTGTAATAAGTACTATATGATTATGAAATAAAAGTCTGTGGTTTGCTCATTCAGTTTTGGGATCATGCCATCTTTTGTCTTTTCTCGCAATCATATATCTGTTGTCATAAAAGTTACCAAACAAAATAAGTTTTGCTCCGTGCTAAGGTCCAAACTTTTTTGACATTTGCCGTCTGCCGGCTAAAAACGCAAACAATCTTTGCACCGCCTAATATGCTTATCTGTCTGTTTGTGTGTGGGTCGCCTAGTAGTATGTCGTTGGCACCAACATGCTGGCTTTGGTCTCTGAGTCTAAATTAGTTGGTATTGCACCTGGTTGGCTCAGCTAAAGTAACTAAGATGAGGTTCCGCCAACATATGAAAAAGCTAAACATGCAGGCGAGATACATATTAAGGCGGGCCACTTAAGTAAGCCTACCGCCAAGTGTAGCATAAAAGTTGGCCCATAAATATTTACAACCCAAAATAAAGTTTTATGCGTTAACAGATTAACGCAGTGTTTTGTGCTGCCTTTGCAGGAGGAAGTCTAAGGGATTGCCGCCTTCGTAGAGCTGGTGGAGAGATCCTGGGGGCTAACGCCGGCATTCTTGGGGCTGGCTCCGCCATCCTTGGGGCTGCGCTTGTCGGTTCCGGCTTCGCCTTCTTCGCCGCGGGAAGCTTCAGGATCGCCAAGGAGGGATCAGCAACGGCAACATGCGGGTCCGGGTGTTCCTTGTAGAACTTGCGGATGTCAACCATGTTGGCAACCCGGGTCGCATAGCCGCGAACAGACCGCAGCACGTCCTGCATCACGATGGCTTGGCTGTTTTCGTCTTCGGTGGGGAAGTACTCGGTGACTTGATGAATATCAGCCTCCGGGTACCACGCCGCCGTCATCGCCAATGCCAACTTGGCACCGCCTCGTGCTGCTGAGCGTAGTGTGTTGTCGTGTTCAGCTGTCGCCTTCTCCAGCAACTCCGGCAGAGCATCGAAGATGACGGGATCGCCGTCTTCCCCAGGGTAGAACTTGGCGGCAAATGATTTGCCGGCGCCGACAATCTGGTTGACGATTTCGCCAATTTTCAAGATCCGAGCAAGGCGCGGCGTTGTGGCCAGGTCATCTCCCAAGCTAGCCGGCACTGCACAAACACAAAGTTACACACTGCAGCTTCAAGTATCAAGAAAGCAAGGTGACAAAAATGAAGGACTGGAGGCATACCCAAGACATGGTCGTGGATGGCGTTGACCTCATCCAGATGGTTCTCAAGCGTTTCTTGGGCTAGCTGGACCGCCTTTGACAGTTGGTCCTGCTGCTCCTTGGCGTTCTTGTTCACCTGGTCAAGGTTGTTGCTCATGGCCTCAAGTTGTCCAGTCAACTTGCTAACTTCGGCAGCATGAGCCAACGCACGATCATCCAGCTCCTTGGCGTGATCCGCCTTCAGCTTGGTCACCAGCCCGGCAAGATCTGCAGCTTCGTTCATCAAAGCTTGCATGTCAGTGGAGTTCTTGAGAATATCTTGCGCAGTGTTTAATAATTCTACAAATAAAAAGAAAAGACGACTAAAATACTTGTCGGAAAAGGAAAAGAAGTCGGACGAAAAGAAGGCAAAGAAAGCTTTGTCACCTTCATCCTTCTTGCGAGCTTCTTCCAAACTCGCAATTTGGGCGTTCTTCAACTCCACGTCCTGCTGCAGTTCCTCGCATTCCTTCTTCATCTCTTGAGCACGAAATAGCTCAAGATTGGAAGCAAGAACGGCCTGCATGCACGAAAGCAACATTATGGTTAGCGCTATTTAGTCAACGAGACCACTTTGCCGGCTAAATTTTTCAGCCGCCAAAGTGCTCGGGGGCTGGGACCATAGGCTATTTTACCTCAAGTTGTCCGTGCAGGGTGTCGTGGAGTTCGTCCATGTGTGCGTACCAGTTGCGGGTACCGTCACGCATGGTCTTCAGTGTTTGCCGGGGGTCTTGCAACCCTTTGCCAGGTTGGGAGCCAGGATGGGACGATCCGCCTTGTTCGGCCGCCATCTGGTCATCCATCTCCTGCTTCATGGCGATAAATCGAGCGGCATCACTAGCCGAAGCTTCAGCCGTCTTGGAAAAAGTTATGCCGGCAACTGATTTCTTGCCCGCCATCTTCTCTGTAGCCGCCTCTGCGGTACCGGCAGCTGTGTACGTTCCCTGGCACACAACCACGGGAACGCCAACTGTGGGCGTTGTCGGCGCAGCAGCTGGAGAAGAACGTGGTGGCTTGCCCCTGCCGGCAGCAATCTTCAAGTTGGAGCGGAGTTTGGGCATGGTAGGCTTGCCTCTGTAAGCAGAAACATGCAAGTTTGTCAGCACAAACATATTAAAATATCCAAGTCAGGGAAGCCAAAGTTTGCTAACCGCTTCAAGGGAACGTTCCCCACGGTCTCATCCTCTGCGTCGGCAGAGGTGGCCGCCTTCTTCCTCTTCTCCAAATCCTTGGTGGAGGAGCTCAGCTTGCGCTTCTTCGACTTGCTGGCACCTGTATCATACCAGTTTGGGGCCAGCTCGTCCTCTCCCAAGGTTTGTAGCTGAAAAGGAAGCAAGACAATATTAATTCAGTACCTAGTGGGCAAGGATGTTAGTGAAATAACAAAGTAGCTTTCACTTACCGCTGGGGCTGGGTTGTTATGAGTGAACATGGCGACGCCTTCAGCCGCCTTCACCGACAGAGGCTTGATAAGCTCTCTAAGCCGGTACTCCAAGGCATCCTGATCAAGGGTGCTGTTGCCGGCGTCGTCCGCCTTGTACTCGCACATCTTCAGTGGGCGATGGCGGAGAGGCATAATCTTCCTCGACACCCAGCAATGACGGTGTCAACTCCGTCAAGTCGTGGAGCCAACATCGTCTTCGTCAAGAACTCGATCCGCCTAACGGCAACTCGAAGTTCTTCCGGCAAGCTGCTGAGCGGCACTTTGCTGTCCAGCAAGCCTTGTGGGTTGGCGGACCGTTGACGAAGGCTGGCATCCCTTGCGTGCTGCCAGGTGTCGGGATGTCCTTGCAGTAAAAGAAAGTGCTGGTCCAGTGCTTCACCGACTCGATGTATGGTATTTTTGGGTACCAGTCGGGTTGGCGGCAGTTGAACGTAACACTACCGCAGGTTGCTAGGTGGCCGCCTGGTATGGTTTGCCGGCGGCACAGGAAGCAGTACTTAAACAGCTCTATGGACGCAGCTATGCCTAAGTACCCTTCGCACAAAGCCTGGAAGCCGGCTAGCACTAGAATACTGTTGGGCGCTATGTTGTGTGGCTGCAGCCCATAAAAACTAAGCACCGCCAAGAAGAAGGCGGAAAGCGGCAGAGACATACCGCGAAGGCTATGCGAAGCCAACATGACACGCTCGCCGTCTTGGGGGTCAGGCACCGCCTCGTCGCCTGGAACCCTCCAGGAGCATTCCGTCTTTGGCGGAATGTATCCGCCTTCCTCCAGTTCCTTCAGATATGCTGACGTCATAACTGACGGCAGCCAGTACCTGGAACCCAGGTCTCCAGCCTCTTCCTCTTCCTCGACGTCGTCATCCTCGTCGGCGGCAGATTCCGCCGCGGCCTCTGAGCTGGTAGCCGCGAGGGATGGGAGGGGAAAAGTTGGAGCGGCGGTCGCAGGCGTCGTCGGAGCTGGGGAAGAAGTAAAACCCCGCCCGTGGCCACGGTGGCCGCGGGGAGGTAATCGATGCACCTGCGGGCACCGCCGCCGCCGCTGGGATAGATCCAGATCCGGCGGGGGTCGTTGAAGCCGCAGCCAGTGCCGCCGTCGCCGCCGCATCCTGCTGAGTGCTCGCCATTTGGGGGAGAGGCGCTGCGTGCTCGCCGGAGTTGAGTTCGAGGAGGAGTTGAGCTCGGGAAGGTGAGGAGGCCACGGTGGGTGTGCGAATGAGGAAGAAGTGCATCGATGTGCCCTTTGGGGTATTTATCCCCACGCGCCAAGATCCGTGCCTAAAATTAGGGGGACGCGAGATTTCCGCCACGTGCCCACGATTTGCACGTCGTGGCAACGGCGTCTGCGGCCTCGCTCCGATTTCTGTGCGTAGTGGAGAAACCATCATGACGCATGCCCAAGTCCAAACTGTCGTGGACTGCATGGCGTCATCCGTCAACATTTGACGAGCCTAGTCAATTGACAAGACTGGTGCCAGGAAGATTCCTGACAATGGTCAGGCCGTCTTTCCCATGATGGCGGCAAGTTGTCCGACTACTTTAGGCGGACCGCCGCTTACTTTCAACTTTGGAATGCTTCAAGCTCTTCAGACGCTTACAAGACAAGGCGGACGTTGCCGACAAAGAAGACGGCGCCTGAAGAACTCGAACCCTCCCAGGGGCTAATGTTGGGGATATACCTACTAGGGGTATCACCAGCATGGATCAATCCGGCTAGTCCAGGGTGGCCCGCAGTGGTGGTGAAGGCTTTGCCTACCGGGCGGCCCAGATAGCTGACGACCAAGGAAGGCGGATGCCGGCAAGGAGGAGGCCCAAGACTGAAGCCCATGAAGCCACCAAGACCAAGACGGAAGGCGGCATACTTGCCGGCTAGGTTTAGGACTCCATATACTTGCTGGATACGTAATCACCTTGTAACCCTAGGTCCAGCCGCCTATATAAGCTGGACCACGGGATGCCTAGGGCAACTCTTTGATACACAACCAACTCATTGTAACCTGTTCACGGCGATATTGCCTTATAGTGAGTTATAACAGCACGTAGGGCACCGCCACCGTCGTGGTGCCTGAAGCTGGGTAAACCGCCGTGTACAATCCCGACCTTGACGACGTCCACCTTCTTGCCCTACGTTCACTCTCGGCTAGCAGGACCCCGTCTCCTATCCAAGATGCCGATACGACGACAGGATTCATCCGATAAGGCCTTTGGGATATAGGGGCTGTTCCTGGGATAAGCTCAATTATGAACTCAATATCCCGGTCTGGCGGCATACCAGGCAACTCTTCCGGGAAAACATCTCGGAATAGGTGAACAAATGGATCTCATCTAAGGCGGGTCGAGCTATGCCCTCATGGCATCCGGGTCGGGAAAAACGGGTCTCAGATGCATACTCCACTTCAACTCCATCATCTGAAGTGAGAGAAACAACTCTTCGGGCACAGTCAATACGACCATGATACTTGGCTAACCAATCCATTCCAAGAATAACGTCTATGCCTTGGTTTCCTAGGATAATTAGGTCGGCTGCAAACTTTACTCCTCCAATCTCTATGGGGGTTTCGGAACACATCTGGTTGGTTTTGGCTATTAATCCTGGGGTTTGTACCAACATGGGTTTGGGTAAAAGGCTCCTGACTAAACCTCCCTTAGAAACAAACTCTTCGGTAATAAACGAATGGGTGGCACCAGAATCAAACAGAACAGTTGCAGGTACTGAGTTGACAAGGAACGTACCCAGCACAACATCTGGCGCTTCTTCAGCTTCTTCAGCATTGATGTCGTGCAGACGGCCCTTGACAACAACAGCATTTCCGCGGGGTGCGGCATTCTTGCCATTACCATTTCCGTTGCGGCCTTGACCATTGTTCGGTGCATTGGGGCGTTGAACATTCCTCTTAGGATTGGGGCATTCTCTGGAGTAGTGACCTTTGTTGCCACATTCAAAGCAGACAACATTGGTATTGGGGTTGAAGTTGTTGAAGTTTCCTCTGGGACGGTTATTGTCATTGGGGCGGTTGAAGTTGTTTGGGCGGTTAGGGAAATTGGGGCGTGGAGCTTGTGGTGGTCGATAGGCAGGCTTGGGGTTTTGCTGAAAGATACGAGGCTTCTGATGCTCGAACCTTCCTGAGCATTCATCCTCCTCTTACGACCTTCAAACATAGACTTGCGCTTGGTCTCCAGCTGGATGGCTTTGTCCACAAGTGACTCCAGGTCACGGAAGTCATGGATAACCAGAGCACACTGCAGTTCATCATGAAGCCCATTCAGGAAACGCTCCATCTTCTTCTCCTCTTTGTCGGTGTCATCTAGAGCATACCGAGATAAATCGGTAAATTCATCAAGATAGCCGACTACATCCTTACTTCCTTGCTTCAGCTTGCGGAATTCATCCTTCTTCCAATCAATGAGTCCACCAAAAATGTGCTTCTTGCAAAACTTCTTCTTGAACTCAGCCCAGTTGATGACGTGGTCAGCTTGCTGGAGAGCCTTGGTAGCTTCCCACCAAGCTCGTGCAGGTCCAGCAAGATAGTGGGTTGCATACAGCACCTTCTCATTGTCTCCTACAGCAGCAACTTCCAGATTGTTCCTGATGGTAAGAAGCCAATCATCGGCTTCCAGTGGGTGAAGTCCCTTGGAGAAGGTAGGTGGGTTGGTCTTCTGGAAATCGCCTAAGGTGGATCGCTGGTTTCCGTCGCCATTGCCATTACCATCATTGTTGTTGTTGTTGTTATTGTTGTTGTTGTTGTTGTTGTTGTTATAAGCGGCTGCGAGTTGCTGCAGAGCAGCGAGATTAGTTTGACGCTCCTCCCGGGCAGCTTGGCGTTCCTCCATGATAATCGCGAGAAGCTGGGCGGGGGTTGGGTCTGGTGGTGGTGGCGGCGGTCCTTCCACACGACGGGGCGGCATCCTGAAGCACACCGGGTATAAGAGGCAAGGCAAAAGGTTCAACTAAGGGAAAGGCGATTTCGCGAAGTGGTTGATTAATTACTGCTTATAGAAAATATTTAACACAGATCAAACAAGACAAACATACTTATATTTCAGAAACATCACATCAAGGAGTTCACAACAACATCAAGCTTACAACATCAAACTTACAACATCAACCTACATCTAAGATTCATAACATCAGGTTTCCAAAAGAACCACTAATTCGACTCGACTAGCGATAGGGGTCAACCTAATCCTGCGGTAGTGATCAAGTCACTCGCCTACTGAGGTGGAACCTCCAGCTCTAATACGTCAACATCTGACTGGTAGGGTGGCTCTTCGGGATCCTCCTCCTCGTCCTCGAGAACTGCCTCGAGTGGCTCCTCCTCCTCGTCAACTAACTCCTCCTCGTCATCCTCCTGATCATAATCCATCTCCTCCTAGAAGTCGTCATCGTCACTGAGGAAAGCGCTGTTCTCCTTGCGGAGATCCTCGCCATCCTCCTCCATCTCGTCGGTATGGTGCTCTAGATCCTCGATCAACTCGTCCTGCTCCGCCACCTTCTTGCGGAGCTTCACGATGGTCCTCCTCAGCTGGGTCCTCTTTTGGAGAAGAGCGACCTTCTCCTCCAGCAGCTTCTCCTCGTTCTCGTGAATCTCAACAAGCGAGATGCGATCAAAGTGAAGCTGAACTCTAGTGCGCATCAGATCATCCTGGGTGTCCTAAAGTAAGAGCTCCATGTCGATGATGTAGCTCCCAAATATCGGGTGGCAAAGGGTAGGAGTAGGGTGTCCATCGCTGTTACGCCTCCCGTAGAACCGGAAACGTGAGTCCGCCAACTCCGCCTTGTGCTCCTCACAAAGTCGGGCCAGCAACCTCTGTGTGGCAGTACAGAGACCGTCAACCCAGGTAGAAGCCTTGGTGGTGAAGATGATCATCCTGGAACTAGGAGACTTGATGTTCCTGCGAACCGACGACTCGATGAGCCAACTCAGTCTCCTGACTCCGTGAACGTCAACCTGAGCTCCTTTGAACTCTGGAGCGGGGCAACCTAATAGCTTGCTCAACTCGAACAAGTCATTCTTGAATGTCAGCTTGCTGTCCTTCTCAAGCTGAATGAACTCGGTCCAGTGGAGTGCCATCTACAAATTTTTAAGCAAGTTTTAAGTTAGTGAGCCGACGAGTGTATCAAAATTTTAAATGTAGTGAGGCAACAAGTGAGTCGAATTTTAAGCTTAATGAGAAGTGTGCAAAATTTTAAGGATACAAGGAAAATGTAATATTTAACGAGAGGAAAATCTATTATCTATACTACTATTAAAAGAGCAAACTTGTTGGGATACTTTAAATCTGGACCGTTCAATATTCGATCAAACAGCCCAGATCGTCTCAATGTTTGACAACTCAACATTGTCCGATTTTTCCCGTTTTACCCTCCCACCAAATCACATAATACTACTAAATTGCCACTCATCTCCGAATCGTTATTTTTGTCTTACCCTGAGTTAGACCGACCGCGGTCACAGTCTCAGAGACCAAAGGCGTTGCTTCCTTCATCGCGCCGCCAGCCATTCTCGCTCTCCGTCGCCTGCCACCACTGCTACGGAGCAACGCTGGATCGCTGCCCGAGAGATACATGTCATCCAACTCCTCTCCGACTGGACGGAAGCTCTCCCAAATTCTCCCTGCCGCCAGCCATTCTCGCTCTCCGTCGCCTGCCACCACTGCTACGGAGCAACGCTGGATCGCTGCCCGAGAGATACATGTCATCCAACTCCTCTCCGACTGGACGGAAGCTCTCCCAAATTCTCCCTTCCATTGGCGGCTGAAGGTAGCGAGCATGGCAGGGGCGGACGGCAGTCGGCAGTGAGCATGGCGCTCCCCAGCACCTGATTTGTGCATCCCTCAATCCTCTCTCCCAACAAGTACCTAAAATAGTCCTCAATTTCTGGTTGTGTGTCCCGATTTCAATTTCTGGTTCAGATGTAGTAGAACCTGTTCCCCCAAATCATGTTTCCTCCCCAATCCGCATGTCCCCAGCGCCGCCGCACGACCCGGTGCGAGCACTCCTCAGCCCCTGTATCACTCCTCCTCCCGTCCGCACGAGCGATATGGTTTCTCCACCGCTGCCCCTGCGTATCAGCTACGCTTGCAGCATCTCTACGCCGACGTGGGCGGCCTCCTTCATCAATCATCTGATGGTGGCGAGCCATGTACCTGTCATCTTTACATTAATCACGGAAATGAGGTATGATGGCTTGGATCCAAATCCCGTATGGCCGATCTGCATTCTTTGCAATGATGGTAAATATTCGGATCTTCAAATTCTCACCGATGACATGTTGTGTGAATTGGTCTGCCAACGTAAAGCAAGGAAGTATGACTGATGATTTTTTTTACTTAGGCAGTCAGTGTCAATTCATATGTTATATTTGTCTGACAAAGTAGGAAACCGAAGCACGCCTTCAGATGGAAGTCAGATGAAATTTGTTTCGTACCTGAAACACTACTCAGTTGTTTACTGGACAATGCATCAAGTCCAGCATGGACGATAGAAGCAAAATATTCATGTGTTGACCACTTTGTGCGACATAAAGGTCACTGCAATATACCTGCATAATTTGTTATTTATTCAAGCGACCAGGTTAAATGTAAGTTGGATAATTCTTTTCTTCTAAGGACAACAGTAAACATGCAACTCTTTTTTTTTGGAAAAGGATTCACATTTTTTTAAGAAATACGTTTTACACCTTCCTTTCTTTTCCGAGAGAATAGAGCTTCACATTTGCTGGAGTGTGCTCACCTAAGCATGTAATCTCCTCTCACAACTTGGAGTAGAAGGAAGACTATTTATGTGAAAAAACCTATTTTGTATGAAGTTGTTGATTTGGCCAGGCTTGAAAGTGATGAATTCACCAAGTAGGTTGTCTTTGTTTATGTCATTTGTGAATGGAAGACTGGGAAGTGATGAATAAAATGTGTTCCTTTGATCCTGATTTGTTTGGTGACTCAATGGTCAACACCTTTTTTAAATGTTAGAAGTTTTTAAATTAGTGAATAATTCATGTCTGAATTGGTTGTTCTCTTTATCTCAACATTTATCATCTCCTGCTATAAAATTGCTTCTTTGGTTTTTGGCGCTGATGTTTCATTTTGCAGAAAGCTGATTAAGTTTTGATAAGTATAGATACCACAACGCCACTGTCGCCGCATCTAGACGCCACATACGATTCAAGTAATGCACTATTCAGGATCCCGCATCTAGACGCCACATACGATTAAGGTAATGCACTATTCAGGATCCAGTGCTGCTACCATCAGGCTGCAGTGCTCACGCAACTATGTTGTCGTCTTCATTGTTCGGTGGCCTGCGGGAGGGCCGTTTTTGCTTATGGTTGAAGTTTATTGAATCGTCTTTGCCTCAATGCAGTCAATTATTTTAAAATGCCCAGAATTGCAACAAATATGTACCAATATAAAATAGGTTCATATATGCAATTTACGTACATGTTGTCAAATTTCCACGTCAAACCTGTTGCCGAGAAGACTGCCGCCTCATATGTGTGATTGCTTCAAATTAGACAACAGGTAATTAGGGATGATTAGTGATATATTTGTTGCATATTTTGTTAAGTTGCGGTATCATTCTGAAACACTTTTGTTCATATAGTAGCTCCCTACCCTCTCTTTAATTTCAGAGTAATACAAAGCTAGCAAGCATGCCATAACTCAGTTCATCTATGATTAGATGATGAGTTGTCCATCCTAAATGAAAGATAAATTTCTGTAAACAAATGAAAAAAACAATGATGTATACAATTATACATAATGTGCATGTGCACGTGTTCCTGAGCGTATTTTGGAGACGTGCGTTGCACGTGCAAAGCAACTATATTATTAAAACAACAAACATTTTACGGCTCAGATTAAACAAAGATTTTACAACCACAAGGAACGGTTCAGATTACAAGCTAGGAATAAGACTTGCGGAGCTAGAAACGATTGAAAAGAAGGACACGTAACAAACCGAGTTGGAAAGGGAATCATGAAGCTGTCCTACATGCATACGATTGGAGATTATGTCCTACATGCATACGCGATTGTTTTCTTTTTTGGCGAGCACGAGGCAGATTCCAACTGCAAAACGGGTTTTTCAAAAGGAAAGCGTACACAATTTGAACTCTCAAACGAAGCCCAGATCTGAGCAATAAAAAGGAGATAATCCATGCAATCTGCGCGTACCTTGGCTTAGCATCTCGGCCAAGAATAAATCTTCCGATCGATGAGCTCCAAGCCACAACGTCGATCGGGCTCTGATGAAGCCAGCTCTAGGCGCGCCAAGACGAACACGATCGATGAGCTCGAAGCAGGGCCAGCCTTATCTTCAGGTCGGCAGTCTCTGATCTCGAAGATTTCGTCGCACGCAAGGGGTTCTCGACATTGCCGAAGTGTAGCCGTTCGCCTGTGTGCGACTTTGCCGTCATCTCGCCGTTTTACGGACCACACCCGATTAGTAGCCGGAAACGGCATCGATTGTTGCGTTCCACAGCCCAAGGTCCGCCGGAGATGAACTCAAGGTAATGGATTTTTTAGGGTGGGCGATAGGTTGATTTTGGAGGAAGATTTCTGATGCTTTTTTCATCTGATGTTCTGAACAAAGGTGAGCTACATGCATGTGATGTTTGCCTAGACGATTTCACGAGATTAATTAGGCGTCTTTTTCTGCTCTACTTTGAGATGATTTTTGGTTTATGTTGATTAGGCTATAATTTGGCTGTACCCAGATCAGGCCAGTCTAGGTCGCCGCCCAATCATGGCCGTATCAGGTCAGGAATGAGACTCTAGAACGTTTGTACCAGACAGGTGCCAAATATGCTCGCAATTATGGATATAGACCGCATATTCACCGTCGTTGGACTTGCAGCTGTGGCTCTAGCTCCGACGGCGCCTCCAAGCATGCTGACGAGAATGTGTGCGCCGGCGGGAGCTATTCATATCAAAGGCAACAATCTTATTTTCTCTTGGCGTTTTGTGTGTTTTAGCGGCTTCCCTCGAAGCTCATCATCTTCCAAGATGTGCCACGTTGCAGTCCAGCTGCTGAATCTATCCCACGATGGTAATTGCAGATAGGAGGAGGTGTAATGAGTACTGACGACAGTTTGAAGAAGATCCGGTGGTGGCCGCAGCGAAGTTCCTCTGCTACTCTCATGTTAACTCTGTATTGTTGCAGGGAGCTTTCAGTTATAGGGTCTACCTATCTTCTTACTGATTTATTTGTTTGTGATTACATCAGTTAAGTTTCTATGGTTTCATCTCATCCAATGCGTGCGTTCAGCTGAATAGCCACCCGCTTGCTATAATTGATCAGAGATGTGAATGAAGTATGAGGTTTGCAGGATGGTATGCATACTACCAAGATTCAATAACTGGATGGTATTATTGATATTTTGTGTTTTTCTGCAGGTTACTCTTGGCTGTATTCTTGGCAGCGGAGACTTGGTCATGAGGATGAAAAATTCATGTATAATATTTGCCAGTATTAGTTACTCAAATCTCAAAACTTCTCTTTGTTTTTTCTTTTTCGTTGGATTTACATTTTCATTGATGTCCAAAGCATAGTATAACAAAATTTCAGACAATCATTTTAGTTGCAAAGTTTCGATAGGATCTGCAAACAGCACTGGAACATGCTCCAAATTTCAGATAATTTGTTTTTGCTGTACTCAAGGATGACACGCTTTGGAGTGCAGATTTATCTTCTATGCACCCATAGATGATTATGAATTTCTAGCATAGAAGCTATGAAAATATCCTCACGTGGCCTTCTGATTCCTAAGAGATATACCCTGAAAATTGCGTCAGTTATGAGCAAACTGCATCTTTCTTTCAAAATTTAGCTTGCAATTTCAGTTTCACTTATATTTTAACATATTTCAGGGTTATTTGTAAGCACTAATAAGAATAAGAGTGGAAATTAACTAGGCGGAAGTGAGTATGCATACAAGATCAGAGCATGTTCAAATGGTCCGATACTTTGCTTGGTAGGTCCAGTGCTAATCCTTCATTTTTTCCATTTCCTCCACAAAATCTTTGCATGCTGCTTGCTGGTGCGAACCATAGCCTGACATTGTCCGGTGGATAGAGGTGATTAATGTTGTTAAGTAACTTTTTTATCTTTGCAAAAAATTCTGACCTTTAGAGAAAATTTGACGCGTGTTTGCTCTGTGCAAATGCTCTTAGTCTTATCATGGTGCCATCAAGTATCGTGCGTTTAGCAGCAGCAACCAGGTTCGTTTGATTTTAAAGCCCAACAAGGTACATTTGATTAAAAGCATATATACGTGATGTACAAGCATGTTAGCTGCTAGACTATATATGCATGAACGTGTTTAATCATGTAGATTTTTTCATATGCTTTAATCCTATAGACGAGTTGTGGATCAAGTTGACATATATTTCTTATGTAGTACAACGTGCTGAAATTCTCCTTATAGACATTCCACCAATGAAATTAGCAACATGGATGGAATCACGTGGAGGCTAGATATTGCACTAACAAAAAATATGCTTGCAATATGAGCTATGATGAGTCCTATCAAATAACATGGCACAATGTTTAATTATTGTTCATCATGTAATTAAGGTTGTTAAATGCATTTAATGGCGTTGGAAGATGAGAGATTGCTATGACATAGTCTATGGTTACGCGTTCTGACCTAGAACCCAACGAAAAGGAGTATTTTGTTGCCAAGTTTAGTAGAAACAAATATTTCTTTTTTTTTTTAAATCAACAATATTTCTCAAGGCATACATTTTGTCCGCAATCCTTTTCGTAGGCACATTTAGAATTATACATAGAAAGTGATGGGAAGAATATATCGGTTAAATCTCTAAGGATTTTCCTTGCATATCCTACATCAATTTTGTCTATTGTTTACACCAGTGCAAATATATTTTTTCATTCAGTTTTCAATTGTTATAGAATTCATATTGTTATTGGCAGGAAACTAACAAAAGATCAAAGAAACTTGCAGATATTTATTTGACAACTTTGTAGGTCCAGTGATAATCCTTCATTTTTCCATTTCCCTCCACAAAAGCCGTATAAGCTGTAGAATCCACAAGTTACATTTTACATACAATACATAGATAAATAAGGTGAAAAATCATTAGGATTTTTTCAATGTACTATATTTCATTTGTTTCTTGCAGTATAGTCCATTTAAATAGCAATGAATATTACTTTTGTCCTTCTAGAGAGAGTTTATTTTTGCAAGTATTACATTGAACAAAATCATATGTAACAATATCCAGAAAATTTGAAGTTCTAATAAGCATTATAGATAAGGAAAAGACACATTAGTCATGCTCACATACAAATTAAAGTTGTCATTGTTTTGTTAATATAAGATATGTGAACACGAAGGAATTACATGATAGATATAGAGGCGTGGATATGCACGTCATGTGCCCTTTTCAACTACATTTAACTGATATGAGAGAAAATAATCTAGCCGCGCAAATGCGCGGGCCACCCCGCTAGTTTTGCATAAGTAAGAGGATTGGAGATAAGCAGTTTTTGAAAATACTTCACTCCTTTCTTTTAGAAATTAATCTTTTGGTAACATTTGTCTAACGACCATGCTAACTAAGGTTTCCTAAAGTCAGGCTGGCTCTGATACCAAGTCTGTGGGGACCCCGGACTAGCTGTCCGAAATACCTGATTATGCTTAACACAATGATCCCGTGATCAGTCTGTCGTTGCACATAATCCGAATTGGATACCAAAGTTTACATCCATTACAATACCGAATTAAAAGTCTTACATAAATGGTCATTTAGACCAAGTCTTACATGGGTGCCTTCATGGGCCAAACCAAAATATCAGCGGAAGCTACGGCATAGTAGACATCGAATCCTAACGACGATGACCCGACAGGCAGCTGACTTATGGAGATCCTTAGTTTGCGTAGAAGTCGCCATACTCCTCCTCGGCATAGTGCTCCTCCTCATAGCCTGGCAAAGACAATAGCCAGGGACGAAACCAATATGAGTACATTTGAATGTACTCGCAAACTACCCAACATGAGTATGCACTAGTTTTATTTTAATTTTAAACTTTTATTTATTTAAAACATCTCTATATCTTTGTTGAAAAAGGTAAGAAGAGTTTTATAACTATCTTTAAGAAATCACCATTGTATTTGTTTTTCCCAAAGCTCCTCCTTTTTCTGACCATAGCTCACCATGGTCCATTTATTTCACCAACTCATACCACTCCATTTGGTATAGCTATGTAACACCATCTCCATTCAGTTCCTTTTAAACTCAAATATTTTCCAAAAACTTGCACATGGTCTTAGGACAGCCTCCCAACTGTCCATATCCGAGGACTCGGCTATTCGAATAGTTTTACACTCTGCAGAGTTAGCACGCTTTTCCCACATCCATCCGGCAGCTCATCGTGTCCGCCACGTCTCGCCATACAGGGTGTATGTGAAGTAAGCCGCCGACCATAGCCTGTCCTTTGCTCATGCTACTATAGGACCCTACCGCTACGAAATTATCAATCTTTCCATCGACACCCAGTCCAGATTCCCCGTCGGGAAACCTAAGTGTGAGGACTCGTAGTTCTGCCCGGCGAGCGAACCCTTCAATCCCCCATCCTCAGATGCCAGGACCCAGGTCAGGGGTAGGTTGCCATGACCATCCCCTCATGGAACGAGGTCATCCTCGTTGTTGAGGCATCCCATACTAATATGAGCAAATTATATGACTATGCCCTTTTCCCATATGTGGGTAGATGTGGTCGCACAGGGTATTGGCTGGTTGTCATAGTACTAGGACACACTGTGCATTTTTCATAAACACCGCCATTCTCCACTTCTCCATTCCAACACCGACATCTCGGCATTCCACAATCACACAAGTATTTCCAAAGGAGTTTTGAATAAACAACATTGTTTCCCATCCTATAGTTTTATATAAACCATCTCATATTTCTACATAGGGTGGCAAAATAGTTTCCATATACTTTTTGGAAAAGGTTTTATAAATCTTTGATTTAAAAGTAAAACATGTTATCAAAGTAGATGCATATATTTGGGGTGCAAGCTCAGAGAGTAGCTTGCCTTGCTCGGCAAAGTGACCTTGGTCTTGATCTTCAGGTTCAACAAATTCCCCCTCCTCGATAATTCCAGCAACGTTCTCGTCTAATCGATAAATAAACAAATACAAGCAATCACTAAACTACTCAAGCAAACATAACAACATTACAATCCTAAATGCTCTAAATAGCCACTGCATACAACAAACAACACCATTTGGTTTCAATTTAATTGTATTTACCATTATTTATTTATGTTTTAAATACGGCAGAAATGGGTGGAACATGTTTAATTGCACAACTTGAATTCTGTTTTTCCTAAAAATACAAACTAAAATTCTATAGAGAGCTACTGATGTGTAGAAGACAACACAATTGGATTTGGATTAATTGGAGTTACCAAACTCCCTACACAAGTGTTTTAATCCAGTAACTTAGTAATCAAGTTTTGGCTACCAAATAAGTTCTGTTGCTCCTAAAATTAAATCCTTTTAGGGGAAACTAAACATGACTAAATGTGACCTAACAAAATTGGTCCTAATTCATTTGGGTTAAGCATTAAACATATTTAATTGCATTAGTGCAGAAGGGTTCTCAAAGTTCAAATTTATGCCAAACAATTACCACTGCACAATTAATTCTACCAATATTAGGGAAGCTAATATATGGCAGTACAAAGCTAATAAAATTGGTTTGGAATTATTTGGCTTAACAGAGTATCAGAAACAAACAAGTTTAGATTTTAAACCTTCTGTGGTATTTTTAATAATACATTTTTATTACTTATCTAAATGCAATGAGACCACTTGGGTTGGTTAAACAATTTCATAAGATTTCCAGAACAATTGGATTTGATTTATTTGGAGCTATAAATCTTGAGATATTGAATTTTGAAGTTAGGTCCAGTACAGATTTAACAGAGAAGTTTAAATTCGAATTTAATTGTTCTCTGGATAATGTTGAAAACTATGACAGGTGGGGCCTACGCGTCAGCGACACAGTGCGCGCGTGGAAATTAATAAAATGCTAACGGGTGGGGCTAGCTCGTCAGCCTAACATTTAAACGAAGGGGTACGTTGTCGTTGGATTTAGATCCAACCGCCCACGTTTGCCCACGTCGACGATGAACGCCGGCGACCTAAAACGAGCGACGCCGAGGCTCCGGCGACGGTGCGGTGGTTGATTAGCTCACCTAGGGGGCTCGGGAGGAAGCGGCGATGACGTGGATCCATGACAGAGGTTCGGGCGAGCGTCAGGGCTGAGTTGCGCTTGCTGGGACGGCGGGAATCAACGGCGGCGAGCTCCTGAACTTCCTCGGGTACGGGCAGCAACTCCGGCGAAGCTTCACGGCGCGTCTGTGCACGAATAAGATGGCCAAAGGGCTCGGGTGAGTGCGGGGAGAGAGAGCAACAAGGTGCAGGGGTTAGGGAAGGAAATGGGGCAGCCTAACGGCGTGGCCGCGATCATCTTCTACCTCGGACACGGCGAGGTCGCAGAAGAGCACGGCAGCGTGCACGCCCTCCTGGCGGTGCACAGAGGGGAGTGGAGAGGGAGTGAGGTGGTGTGGTGTCTGTGGCGAGGTGTGGGGGTGGTTAAATAGGGCAGGGGCCAGCGTATCGTGGACGAAGCGCACGGACGGCGTCCATGGCGCCTCCGGCGAGATATTTCTCGATTCCTCCGCGACGCGTGCAAGAAGCTCAAGGCAGAGGTGTCGGGGGGGTCCGGGCGTGTTCTAGAAGGTCGTGGCTCGAGCCTTGCGTGTCGAGGTACAGAGGATGGGGCGAATTTGGCCGGCGCCGTCCGAGCTCTCCACGGCGGGCAACGGGGGACAGGGGTGGCATTGGGGAGAGGGAAGTGCTCGAGTGCCCGCAGAGGCTGCAGAGGCACCGTGCGTGGACGAACGCAAGCAAGGGGGGGCCTGGGAACGGCGACGACGACCATGGCGACACGGCGTGCTACAGCGAGCTAGGGAGAGAGAGGTAGGGGATGACGGTTTTGCAGAAAACCCCTGCCTCCTTTTCTCTTTTATTTTCTAGTTTCTTTTTATTTCCAGTAGCCTTTCTGGAATTTAATTGGGGCACTTAACTTATTTAAAAAAAATTCAAATATTTGTGAGGCTTCCTCATAACATGTAGAAGCTTCACAAAATTTGGCATTTCAAAATAAAATGTTTTGAATCATTTTTGTTCATAGGGTTTTTATTTATGGTAATTTGGTTTATTTCAATTTGATTTTACTTTAGAATTTTAAAACTAGTTCAAAATATTATTTGAGAGAGATAAGTAGTAAGGATTAAATTAGAGTGGTTACTATACCAATCTTCTGAATTTTGTTTGGAAGAAACTTTAATTTCTTTGTGTGTCACTTGCCACTTCTATTTATTTCTTGTTTCCACTTTTGTTTTTGTACTTCAAATTGTTAATTCAAACAAACAACATCAACTCAAGCAACAAGAAATAATTACCACAAGCAACAAACTACAATCAACACATAATAATCAACAAAAGTTTTTGTTGGCTCTCATTTTTGGAATAATAATACTGATAATATTTTTGGGATGTTACAATGATATAGGAACAACATAATCGCACATAAAGAGACATATCAAACTAAGTTGAGATTTGGAGATGATCATACCTTGTGCCAAGAGATGTAGATAATTTCATATCAATGCACAATATATGAAGTCTCAACCATAGATAAATCCGAATACCGAAATCCATAGTCTCATACAATAATTTATCCATCTCATACAATAGTGATAAAAAAGTTCCATGACATAAACCACATAGAGTTCAACTAAAAAAAAGTGCGATGCAAGAAAATGAAAATGCAAATGGATGCATGAATGCAAATCCCCGGATATCTCTCCCCCTTTGGCATCAAGACACCAAAAAGGAGAAAGAGACGTGAAAGCCCATGGATCACTCGTCGGGAAACTCCTCCTCATCATCGTCATCAACATCATCATCTCCACCACCAAAAGCTTGACCGGAGCTTGATTCACCTTGGGTGCCCGGCCAATAGGGAGCAAGAGAGGAAGAATCATCGCCGAACCAATAGGTGTGCTTGGACTTGTAGGTATTCTCCGAGACTTCGGCTGAGCTTGAGCAAGAAGGCTCAGGGAAATCAAGTTTCTTCATAATCTCTCGTTGATAAGACTTTTGCTTGCGATATGCCTTGAACTCCTTAACTTGCTTATCCGCAAAGAAGCAATTCATCCTCTTGAAAACATCCAATATGCTATGCTTCTTGGGGGGCTCAACATGAGGTTCATGAGCTTCTGTTCTAACACGCTTCTCTTGAGAAGGAATGACCGCATCTGGAGGATGAGATGTCAAAGAATGAAGAGAAGACGTATACAATGTTGTGACATAGGCATTGAGCGAGATCCGATCCAACTTTCTGTCAAAGAGCTTCTGAAGATATGGGCCATAGAGGGGAACCCTTTTCTCAAGTACCACGGTGTGCATCTCTTCCCACATATAGTCAAGAACATCAATTTTCTTCTTCCTCCAAAAGGTGGTAACAATGTGATGAAGGAGATTGATCATGTACTTGCGAGCCTCAGTCTTCTCCCCAAACTTGACAGCGATAGTATTCCGGAGGATTAAATAAGTGGCTTGCCAAAAAGGAGTCATATACGTGCTCTTGGGGATCTTTCCAACAGTGCCCAACCCGGGGGGATATCAATGATGGATCGCGGGATCGGCTTTCATGATGTTTTGCAAGTGAATACGAACATAAGCCATTGGACAATGAGGTAGCTCCTCGATGCCAAAGAGAGCACCAAATTCAGCAAGGGAAGCTTCACACTTGATGCCGGCA
This sequence comes from Poa pratensis, assembly GCA_947311845.1. NCBI lineage: Eukaryota > Viridiplantae > Streptophyta > Magnoliopsida > Poales > Poaceae > Poa > Poa pratensis. Next base: position 12,329,836 of record CAMZMU010000073.1, read on the forward strand.
CTCATCTAAGTCATAGTCCTTGGTCCTTCCCTCGAGAAAAAAACTGTGGCAAAGAACTCTTGAAGCAGATCAGGAGAATAAGGGGTATTCACTGCCATGAGATTAGAAATACCATGAAAATCCATAACTTCCATCACCTCTGGCCATATTTCCCTTGCACTATCCACATTGAAGTAATAAGTGGAGACATGAGAGTTCTTCATAGATTTAATGAGTTGTTCAAACACTTGTTGATGCATCTTGCAATAGAAACAGCCATCATTCGTGCAAGTGCGGTTGGGAAAAGCATAGGGATTGAACTCCAACCGATCATGCTCAAACTCATCACTAGGCACTTTGATCCAAGATGAACGTAACGGTTCCGCCGGATTGGAAGGGGGAGGCCCCTTTTTCTTGACAGTTTTCTTGATCTTCTTGGAGTTGGTGTTGAGAGTTGACTCCCTAAGATTTGCCTTGCCCCGGTACCTGGAGAGGGGAGAGGAAGAGTCCTCAAGATCCTCAAGGTCATCAAACGCCGAATCGGCAGCCATTGCCAAGAAATCCGAGCTTCACCAAGAAATCTGCAGACACACCAACAATGGAGGAGAACTCCCCCAAACCTTCACCAAAGGATGAATCTCGTGGATGGAAAGGAAGATCTGGAGGGAATCTTTTAGATCTGAGGCAAGAGGGGGTGTGGGAGCGGCTCTAATGGAGGGGGCGGTGGTGGAGGAGCAACGGGAGGGGCTGCCATGGGAAGCACGGGCTGAGGGAGGAGGAAGAACGAGTGGAAACGGTTCAGGACCCCCTCCTTTGATCGATCCAAAATGCCCTGACTGCCCGGCTCAGGAGCCGGTTGAGCCGGCCAGGGGACCTGGTGGCTGCCTGAGGCGCCCGGCACGAGAGCCGGTTGAGCCGGCCAGGAAACCAGGCAGGGGCCCGACGCCGCCGGCCTGGCATCCTGTTGGACCGGCTAGGAAACCGGCCAGACAGTTTTTCTCCTCAAAACTTCTTTTCGTCTTGAAAACCTTGGCACAACAAAGCAAATCTTCTCCTCTTGAAAACCTTTGAACAACCACAAATCTGACGACTGCTGGACTGCTTCGGATAACCATTTTCAAGAAGAACCATGTACCAATATTGAGTGACACGGGGAGATGTAAACATGATGAAATCTTCACACTTCCAATGGATAAAAACAAAAAGTCCCAAATAGCAACATTGGAAGTGATTAGATGGGAAAAATAACAAATATGCAATGAACACTCGAACAAGACCCAATTCTTCAAAAAGAAGAGGGCGGTGGCCTAGGCCACCATGTATGAGTGTATGTGGTGTGACACCGCGAAAATATATCTTGGGTTCACCGCCACTACTCGTCATTTAAGCTCACAATTCATATAACGAATATAGAGATGCAAATGAGTTCTTACTATCGGCATAATGGGGGGAGGGATAGTCCAATGGATTAGGACCGCACTCCCCCTATGTCCATGCCTACACCTAAACCAAATAGATAGTCAAGAAATAGGTGTGTATGCAAGATAGTCAAGTCAAGCTCCTTGAATCCACGATATTTAGCTCATGCCTCAAATAAGTGAATCTTGCTTCATCAAGTGGCTTCGTGAATATATCGGCAAGTTGATGTTTGGTTGGAATATAGCCAAGCTCAATGTCACCACGGTTAATATGATCCCGAATAAAGTGATGACGAATCTCAATATGCTTCGTTCTTGAGTGTTGCACCGGGTTGTGACCAATCTTGATAGTACTTTCATTGTCACACAAAAGAGGCACTTTGTCATAATGGACACCATATTCCTTTAAAGTTTGCCTCATCCATAGCAATTGGGTGCAAGCACTAGCGGCTGCCACATACTCGGCTTCGGCGGTGGAGAGAGATACACAATTTTTGCTTCTTAGAAGACCAAGTCACCAAGGACCTACCAAGAAATTGGCATGCCCCGGAAGTTGATTTCCTATCATCCTTACAACCAGCCCAATCCGAATCGGTGTACCCTGCAAGAGAGAAGTTGGAGCCCGTAGGATACGACAAACCAAACCTTGGGATATGAACCAAATATCGAAGGATTCTAGTGACCGCCTTCATGTGGCTTTCTTTAGGAGCCGCTTGATACCTTGCACACACCCCTACACTCAACACGATATCGGGTCTAGATGCACAAAGATAAAGCAAAGAACCAATCATAGAGCGATAAAGTTTTTGATCAACATCAATACCCTTTGGATTTAGTTCAAGATGACATTTGGTGTCCATAGGAAACCTCTTCTCTTTAGCATCTTGCATCTTGAACCTCTTGAGCATATCTTGGGTGTACTTGGTGTCGGGGGAATACTTTCTGGATTAACCCGCGGCCCAGTGCGACTTACTTTACTCGCACGGACAAAGGCCCACTTGGGAGCAAGCCCAATATTGAACCGCCATAAGGGGAAAGATCTAGAAGACATATCCCGGAGGACGTGAAGACCAAGTAGTCTCCGAGTAGGCCTCTGTGGACGTATTCCTTAGGGGAAGTTTCCTTTGTAACCTAGCGAGCCTCTGTGTATATAAAGAGGACTCGCAGGACTTAGACGGGTCAAGCTATCAAGCCCTAAACCCTAGTTCATACGGCGAGTACCAGATCGGATCGCCTCCATTGTAACACCTCGATTATCATATCAATACCAATCTAGGGTAGGCAGGAAGTAGGTCTTTTACCTCACATTGAGGGGGCCGAACCTGGGTAAATCTGTGTTGATCTTTGTTCCTGCGATCCCAAGCTCGGAGATGCTTGACTCGCGTAATCCCACACCTACGAAGTCATCTATGACACCTGACGTGACAAACCCACGACAGTTGGCGCCCACCGTGGGGCCTGCGGTCAAGAGCGTCACGTTCCGCGCAGGATCCATGAAGGGAGCTGAAGATCTTGTTGTTGGCCGTATCATCACGGTCAATGGCACACCCCTCATCGACGATTCAAGCTGGGGACCGGAAGCAGATTACTTGGAGACCGGCCACGTCATCCCCTTTGGATCCATCAACGTCTTCGTCGGCTTCATTGGCGGCGAGTCAGAGGATCCATCGCAACATGGCGACTCAGAAGAAGGAGTCGCGGTAACAGTGGACCAAGAAGAAGAATCTATCAACTACGAGTCGCTGCCTCTTGAAGACGAAGAAGGCCAATCCATTGAGTATGTCCTTGAGGAAAGGCTATGCGAAGGCCCTGTGGATAGTGGCTCGCCCTCTGTAGAAGATCGGCATGTTGAAGGGGTCTACAGGACCACAGAAGCGGACGAAGGGCTGGGCATGCCACCAGGCAGCTTAGCCCCCACACCGCCGGAAGCAACAGAACAAGCCGCGCTAGACGCATCTGGAGTCGCGGTATCCGCCGCGATGACGCCAGGAGTCGCGGCCTCAGGAGTCGCAAACAGAGAAACTCCACCTGGAGTCGCCCTGCGGAATCAGGGTCAAGGGTAGCCCCCAATGCAGCGGTCACACCGCCACAAGGAAGCGTGTTGCTTACGCCGATATCTGCGGTTAACGCGGCTGCTAGGGTAACAGAATTGGAGGCTACCAGGATCGGGCTATATGATGAAGTCCAGAGAATCGCGGATGAGAGAGCCAGGCTGGCGCGAGAGGAACAGCGCCTCCAACAGGAGCAACTGCGACTCATCGAGGAAACCAATACTCTGCAAGGAATACAGGCCACCTTGCCACACAGACGCCACGCGAGTCGCCTGCAGCCAGGAACAGTAAACCCTATGGAGTTGTTCCAATCGCCTGAACCAGCAATTGCGATCCCATCAGTCGCCACCAACACAGCGCACCCGGTCGCATGGTCAGGGGTCGCACAACCTTCAGTCGCGGTACCCACACACATGGCACCATCTGCCATGGTTATGCGGTCCGTGGCCCCGTTAGCCGCCAGCGGTTCAAGCAATCGCTGTACCATCAATCGTACCAGCGGTTCCATCCTTCGCAGCACCAAGAGCAGCAGAGATACCTGGATCAAGGGCCATAGTGCAGGCTAACAACAGGGCCATGATGCCCCCGCCATTGACAGCCAACCTTTGTTCAGCAGTCGCCACAGCAGCCTCAAAGGTTCCACACACCGCAAGGGCATTATGTTAGCCCAGTGGAGAATCTCTTTGCGGCCACAAACATCTTGGCCAGGTTAGCGCCAGCAGGAAACGCCAATGACAGAGAGGCACGCGCCATTGAGATGCTGAGCACAGCAGTAATACAGCAGGCAAATATGTCCGAACACGCAGGACGGCTGCACTCCACCCCTTACAATAGCAGAGCAACGGCAGAGAAGCATCCACGCGGAGTCGCCGCACGTTGCGACTTCAAGTTCGGCTAGGCGACAAAGGGAAGATCAACCTGCGGCTCAAAATCAACCTCAGCAAGTTCAACCCATAGAGATTGTGCAGCCGCGCGCGCGCTAATCAATAGGAAGACCAGCTTCGTCCAATCTATCGTCGCGACTCAAAGGCCCAGTCTGTTTCAGCGAAAAATCAGGTCTGAACCGTTTCCTGCAGATTTCAAAGGACCTCGCAAGGTCGCCAACTACAACGCAAGCATGGACCCTGTTACTTGGCTCAACAATTACGAGATGGGCATGAGCATCCTAAACGCATCCGAAGAGATCTGCGCACGTTACCTAAACATGATGTTAGAAGGCGCAGCTCACATATGGCTGCAAAATTTGCCACCAAATTCAATAAACTCTTGGGATGAGATGAAGGAAGCTTTTATCAAGAATTTCCAAGGAACATGCAAGCGACTCTGCAGCATAGAGGACCTTGAGCGTTGTGTACAGAAGGAAGGCGAGTCGAGTCGCCACTGGATGAGAAGGGTCGCCGAGATCATACATTCCTCAGATAACATACCACCCAGTTCAGCAGTCCTTGTCATGGAGAAGAATTGCAAATTTGAGCCGCTAGTCCACAAACTAGGTCGCATGAAGGATAAAGTCAAGAGCCTAAGCGAGGTAATGGCGGCGGCCAACAAGTATGCTAGCTCGGATAAAACCAGGGACGCATCTGATGGGGAGGAAGAGGAAAACACTGGCAAGGGAAAGAAGGCCAGTAGCAAGCCTCAACAACAGCAAGCTAGCAATGCCAATGCGAGTTATAACAAGCGCAAAAACGAGGAAGGAAACTCAGGGTTAGTCGCAAATACGAACACTCGTTACAAACAAAGCAGCGGCAGAGGAAGGAATTTTCACCCAGTTAATTTGGAAGAGGTTTTCAACCGCCCCTGCGACATCCATATAGGAAAAGATGGGAAACCACCCAACCACACGAAGGCACAGTGTTATCATTACAAAAAGTGGAAGGATGGACAACCACTCAACACAAACAACAATCATCAAAACAACGAGGAGGTAACCACGGCGGAGGCAACAACAGCAACAACGCCGTCCCAAATCCGCAGCCAGATCAGCCACAGTTCCCAAAACAGTTGGTCAGTATCATACCATTGTGGTGAATACTTCAAGGAGGGAACAAAAGCTGCGACGACGCAATCAGGCTGTTAATGCCATAGTACCAGCCGTCCCACAGTGGCTAAAGTGGTCCGAGCAGCCAGTGTTTGGAGCCGCGAGGATCACCCAGGAGAAATAAATGAAGAGGGAAAACTCGCGCTGGTGGTTGCCCTCAAGTCGCAGGGTACAAGTTGAGCAAAGTACTGATGGATGGAGGCAGCAGCATCAATATATTATACTATGAAACCTTCAAAAGAATGAACCTCCAAGAAAAGCAGCTACACCCATCAAGAACAACGTTTCACGGTGTCGTGCCAGGCATATCAGCTCAGCCATTGGGGCGAATCAACTTGGAGGTCGCCTTTGGGACACAAAGCAACTTCAGGAGCGAGTACATTTGGTTCGAGGTTGTAGATTTCCAGAGCCCGTATCATGCGCTGTTTGGCAGAGAAGCATTCGCAAAGTTTATGGCTAGGCCGTGCTATGTGTACCTAAAGCTTAAAATACCAGGCCCCAGGGGAGTCATCACCATCAATGGCGACAAAAGAATAGCTCAAGAATGCGAAGAGGGACAAGGCCATGGCCAGAGCAGCTTGCATCGCAGAGAGCGCGCCCATGCGAGTCGCAGGAGAATTTTGATGACATCGTGAAGGCTAAGAGGCACCTGCCTGACTTGCGACTTCAGATTACGGCCGCAAGGGAGGCAAGGAAGTCAAAGGCTACAAGCCATTGCCAATAAGGACACATCCCAGGCATCGCGAGTTGCCATCAGCAATTATTAAGAGTTTACATCATCAAGCTGGCCACTCAGGGCTAAAAAACTTCACTTCTGATCGCCACCTAGGCGCGATCGACCCATTCTGGTCGCCACTCAGGCGCGACCGACCCAATGTAACATCTGATCGCCACCTAGGCGCGATCGACCCATTCTGGTCGCCACTCAGGCGCGACCGACCCAATGTAACACTCTGATCGCCACCTAGGCGCGATCGACCCAATTCTGGTCGCCACTCAGGCGCGACCGACCCATGTAACATCTCTGGTTGCCACCTAGGCGCAACCGACCCAAGCATCACTTCTGGTCGCCACCTAGGCGCGACCGACCCTATGTATCATATAATGATTCTGAAATAAAGCATCTCAAACTACCAATTGAGCTGTGAGTCTTTTATTTTTTAATCATTGGTCCCTTGGGGGTGCGGCAGCTTTTTAGCGCGGCCTATTCCTTGGGATCGCCAAACAAGTGGCATTTATCGTGATTATACTCAACCTCTCTTGGATGCGACTTGCACTATGCGGCCAAAGTACTGGGGGTGCGGCGTCAATCGAGTTTGATTGCCTATCATGGCCGCTCTCGACCCTGAACACGCACTTTTTACCTGGGAAATACTGAGCCGCGCAAGGGCCTAAGTGAGGAAAAACCGAGACAAATCATAAGGACCAGCCTATTGGTCGAAACATGTACTGCTAAGAGTACTTAAGCAAACCATAATATTGTCTTATGACACATAAATTCTAACAATTATTACAGGCCGCTAAGGGCCAAGATCATCAAACCATTGTTTTCTCTTCTTCACTTGTGCGCAGCTTTTGGCCGGTGGGAAGGAGGAACAGGCGGCTTACCAAGCTTGCCAGAAGGAGCAATCGCAGGCTCGCTGGAGGGCTCTTCAGTCGCGGGCTTGGGGGCTGCAGAGCTGGATACGCCTGGAGAGGGGTTCTTTTCCTGCGGAATCACCGCACTGGATGACGGAGCGGGTAACTTCTCCCATCTGCTTCCATCTGCATTATACTTGCCCATATAGGTCGCAAGATCTATCCCCTCCACCAGTTCAGTCGCGTGGCCGCGCATATCCTTCCAAGTCGCCGCATATTCTGAGGCCGTCAGTTCGGTGCCATCCACCTTCTTCGAGGGCCTACCTTTTGCAACCTTGGCAGCATCAAAAGAAGGATAGTATGTCTTGGCCAAAGCAAGAACATGAGCCGCGCCGGTGCGAGCTGAGGACTCCTTCCAGTCCAAAAAGAACTGAGGCGCCCTAAGCAGTCTTTTTAGCAGCCCTTCAGAATCACCGGGGACTGGCTTGGTCGGCAGCAGGCACTTAGACAGTGATTTCATGGCATCACAAGTTCTTCGCGAAAAATCGCGGATATACTCCAGCTGTTCTTGAGTACTGCCGCGCTGCTCCTTGGCATCTTCACCTACATCGAGGCATGTCTCCGTCAGCTCTACAACATACAGGCAAAGATAGTAGAGAAAACAGATGCAGATATGAGTCGCAACACATACCAGTTAACTCTTGAGTCATGATGCACACTTTGGCGTGGACAAGGTTATGGGCATCAGAAACTTTCTTCAACTTTTTCTCAAGCTCGCCAATGGAAACAGCCTTAAGCCTTGCGTCCTCGTTGGCATCAGCAATGGCGTCTTTCTGAGCACTGACTTGGAGGTCCAGCTGCTGGACCCTCTCTTGGAACTTCTCTTCAACAGTTTTAAGCCGCAGCTCGGTGGCTTTGGCTTGCTCAGATAACTTGAAGCTTTCATCAGATAGCTCGCCCATCCTGGTTTCCCTCTTCTTCAGCTCAGCGTCACGCTGGCCAAGGAGCTCGCGCAGCCTCTCCAGTTCAGAGGGAGTATCCCCCAGCTGCTTTTCCAAGGCAAGTTTGGCAGCTGTTATGGAGCTTAGTTCCTCCTACAAAGGTACATCAGTTAGTAAATATATCAACAGCTAAAAGAGAAGCATCAAGTCTCCCTTTACAGTCAAAGAAGAAACTTGATCCTTGGGGGCTAGAGACAGATAACTGGAGATAGAAGTTTACCTTATAAGCCGCAGACAGGTCAGACAGTGCCTTGCGGAGCTCCATGGCTTGCTTGTCATTTGAGGCAATGATAGCCTCTGACAGTCTCTCAGCGCGGCTTGTGGAGGAGGAAGAAGCAACCTCAGCATGCAGAATTGGCGACTCAATCACTGGCGCATCAGCATCCTTGGCCATTACATCTATGGAGGAGGGGTTGACCTTCTCCACGTCCTGGATCATAAGGGGATCCGTTCTATCCTCCAGAGCCACCTCTTGGGTGGCTGTGTCAAGAACAGGGACCGTGGCCAGTCATCAGTGGTGGCCACGCCCTCTACCATGGCGGTATGAGCCGCAGGGAAACGCGGCTCAACCGCGGTTTCGGAAACAATTCAGGCTCAGCGCGGGTTTAGCCGCACTTCTGCAAAAAGCAAGGGCATTGTGTGAAGAAGAAGCACATAAGCCAGAATAAAAGTATTATAAGCACAGGGAAAAGTCACTAACTCTGGAGCCATCTTCACAAAGGCCATAAGTTCACCGCTTGACGGTGAGGACAGGCCTTGGGTCCCAGAATCTACGAGCAGAAGTTTTGCGTGTCAGTAGAGGAAAAAGAAAAGCATTCAAGATGACAAGACAACAGAAATTACCAGAGTGGGGACCCATGTCTTCTTCAGCCGAGGCGGTGGCTTTGAACACACGCTGGCAGCGAAAGGTCGCGCCCGTAGCAGGCTTGCGACGCTTCGTGGCCTCAGGGTTTTCCAGAGCATCAACCTCTGGCTCCTCACGAGATAGCCTCTTGGAGGCTCTACGGGGAGTTGGTCCAGCCGCGGCGCAGAACTCGCGGCTGGCACTGGACTGTCATCCTCGTCCAGTTCAGTCTCTTCATCCTCTGAGGCCGCAGAGGCGACAGAAGGGATATCAGCAGTTTCGCTGCCCTCTAGAGTGGGCAGCAACTTCTTTCGTGCGGCACGCTTGGGAGCAGCAGTGCCGGACGGTCGCAGGCAGCGACCAGTAGTTCTCATCAGCCTGGATCAGGAAGATATAAGTTGCAGTATTAAGAAAAGGAATGCGACTCAACTACGAAGGCGAAAAGACAGAGAAGAGGAGTTACCTCAAAAGGCTTGTTGTTAACACTGAAAGGGGCAAGCCCCACCTTGTCGAAGGAGATGTCCTTCTCCTCAGTCACGCGGGTGACAAATTCCACCCAATCCTCAGGCCTCCAGTCCGAAGCCTTGATACGATCAACGTCAGCAGAGGTGCCTGTGCACTCAAGGAAGGATCGCTGTCGTGGACTCACGGGCTGAATGCGCCATTTGGTCCAGCAAGAGAGAAGATCAAGGCCAGTAAGACCATGACCTATTAAGGCGCGGACCTTGATCAGCGACTCATTGATGAAGGGCATGGCCGAGTCGCGGGGTTTTGATTTCAGTGCCTCGGTAGGCACGAAGAGGGTGTTAGACCAGGAGGGAAGGCGAGTTTCGCCCTCCGGTGAAGTATCTTGGCAATAGAAGAAAGATTTTTGCCAAGCCCTGGGTCGATTCGCCAGAGCAGCTTGGGAAGAACAGAGTTTCGATGGCGTTGAAGAGAGATGGCGCCGACCTGAACATAGGCGCCACCCTTGGAGACAAGTTGGCTGTTGCAGGTGAAAGAGGCCAGCCACAGATCGATGTTGGGGGCTATGCCAAGATAGTCCTCGCACAACACATGAAAATTGCTCACCTGGAGCATTGAGTTGGGCCCGATGTCGTGAAGACGGAGGCCTAGGCGTTGCAGCAAATTGCGGAAGAAGGGAGAACCTGGCGGCGTGAATCCACGCTCCACGTGCTCCACGAACATCACCAGCTCGTTGGGCTTGGGGCGCGGCTCGATTTCATCGCCTGGCGCCCGCCAGACGCCGTCCTCCTTCGGCGGCAAGAAGCCAGCTTCGGCCAGATCTAAGAGTTTCCTCCGTTACCCAGGATCCTTCCCAGTTGCAGGAGATCTGCGCTTATCGTCAGATGGCTTCGCCTTGGGCGCCATTGCGAAGGGAGATTGGATTGGGGAACTAGGCTCGGGTCGAGGAAGAAGACGGCGCGGCTAGGGATGAGGAGATTGCAAGGGCAAATGGATAATGACCTAGGTGGCCGCAGCTTATAACTGAAGGGCCCGCAACTAACGGCACAATCTGCGCTCGCAACCAACGGCACAATTTGCGCCCGCAAAACGAGTAACGGTCGCAATTAAAGGAAACAGAATATTTCCAGAAGGGGATGAGTCGCGCAGATAAGTCACAGCTCTGAATCGCATAAGTCAGAAGATTGGTCAGAACGTTTGCAGTGCGGCTCAGTGACCATTTCAAGATCAGAAGATTCTCACCGTAAAGTCCTAACCAATCTTGGGGGCTAATGTCGGGGGAATACTTTCTGGATTAACCCGCGGCCCAGTGCGACTTACTTACTCGCACGGACAAAGGCCCACTTGGGAGCAAGCCCAATATTGAACCGCCATAAGGGGAAAGTTCTAGAAGACATATCCCGGAGGACGTGAAGACCAAGTAGTCTCCGAGTAGGCCTCTGTGGACATATTCCTTGTGGGGAAGTTTCCTTTGTAACCTAGCGAGCCTCTGTGTATATAAAGAGGACTCGCAGGACTTAGAACGGGTCAAGCTATCAAGCCCTAAACCCTAGCTCATACGGCGAGTACCAGATCGGATCGCCTCCATTGTAACACCTCGATTATCATATCAATACCAATCTAGGGTAGGCAGGAAGTAGGTCTTTTACCTCACATTGAGGGGGCCGAACCTGGGTAAATCTGTGTTGATCTTTGTTCCTGCGATCCCAAGCTCGGAGATGCTTGACTCGCGTAATCCCACACCTACGAAGTCATCTATGACACCTGACGTGACAAACCCACGACACTTGGCTTGAGAGATGAAAGTCCCTTCACTCAATTGCTTGATCTCAAAACCAAGAAAGTACTTCAACTCTCCCATCATGGACATCTCAAACCTATCGGTCATAAGCTTTGAAAATTCATCATTAAAAGCTTTGTTAGATGAGCCAAAGATAATATCATCCACATAGAGTTGGCATATGAAAAGCTCCTCTTTAACCCTCTTGGTAAAGAGGTTGGGATCGATTTGCCCCACTTCAAATCCACGGTCTAGCAATAGCTCTCTTAGGTGCTCATACCAAGCACGAGGTGCTTGTTTGAGACCATAGAGCGCCTTATCAAGCTTGTAGACATGGTTAGGGAAGTTTGGGTCCTCAAATCCCGGTGGTTGCTTAACATATACCAACTCCTTTAAATGAACATTAGGAAAAGCACTTTTCACATCCATTTGTTGCAATTTAAAGTTATGATGTGATGCATATGCAAGAAGGATACGGATGGACTCAAGGCGGGCCACGGGAGCAAATGTCTCTCCAAAATCAATGCCTTCAACTTGAGAGTACCCTTGAGCCACCAATCTTGCCTTGTTCCTCACAACCATTCCATGTTCATCTTGCTTGTTTTTGAATATCCACTTTGTGCCCATAACATTGCGGCAATCTTTTGGCTTCTCAACTAAATTCCACACTGTGTTGCGCTTGAAGTTATTGAGTTCATCATGCATAGCTTCCAACCAATCCGGATCTTCAAGAGCTTCAAAGACTTTCTTCGGTTCCACCATGGAGATGTGTACTTGATGCTCGCTAAAACTAGCCAATTGTCCCCTTGTGGTAACACCCCTTCTTCGGCTTGTTCAAGATCATCGTGGAGAATGTTGTTTGGGCATGCTTCAACCTCATCACGTTCATCTAGGCAAACCACCTTGGCCTTCAAAGCAAGTGAGGGACCTTGTTTCATTCCCATGGCCCCAGCACGGTTGTCTTGAGCATTCTTGGTGGCAACCTTGGAGGCTTGGACTTCTTGCATAACTTCATTGGATGTCATTAGAAGGTAGTTGTGTCTTCCCTGTATGGCCTTCAATTCAATGGGCTCAAAGGGCATGAGAGCATTCACATACTTCCTCTTGATCCAAGCATCATCCACATAGGTTGCCCCTACATTATAAAAGGCTTTGGAAAGGATCTTGAGTCTTCCATACATCTCCTCATGAGTTTCATTATCAAACATGTAGAAGCCTTCAGATTCAATGCTCAAGGCATCAAATCTATTCCTCTTCATGCTTTCATTTCCAAGAAATACCACCTCAAGGCAATCCCAAGCTTCTTTGGCGGTGGAGACATGTTGAATGTGATGCATGCCATTTTCTCCAACGGCAAGTTCAATCATGTGTAGAGCGGAGGCATTGAGTTGTTTCTCGGCCACCTCTCTTCTTGACAAGTTGTTTGGATCCACAACCTTGTAACCCTCTTGAATGATCCTCCAAAGCTCGATAGAGGAACTGTTGACATGAGATCTCATTGAGTGTTGCCAACTAGTAAAAGCCAATGCATTAAGCTTAGGTGGAGGACCTAAAGGGTTTATGCGGGTGTAAGGGATAGGTGGGTCGGGAGAGTACACATGAGAAACCGCATGGTAATCCTCGGGTTTCCCACCTTCCGCCTTGGATGTGGATGGAGGGGAATTTTTAAGTTCGGTTTCTTCATCCCCCTTCTTAAGTCCGGCTTCTTCATCCTTCTTTCTTTTCTCTTTTTCCTCCTCGGATTCACCGTCATTGGAGTTAGCAGAGTCCTCTAAAGGGGTGATGGTCTCCAAAAGAGCCTTGCCATTTGAGAGTTTCATGATCAAGTCACGCATCTCATCAAATTTGATATCCATGGACGATTTCAATGATTTTTCCATCGTTTTGAGATCGGCCATGGATGCCGTAGTGGCTCGGTTCTTCTCGGACTCATCATCACTTAGTGTCATACTTCTCTTAGGCGGTTAAGCCCAACAAGAGAGCCTAAGCTCTGATACCAATTGAAAGGATCGGTATGACACCTAGAGGGGGGGTGAATAGGTGCAACTTCAAATTTTAGTTCTTTTTCAAATTAGGCTTGACACAAAAGGTAAATTCTCTAGATATGCAACTACGGTGAATTTACCTATATGACAAACTAGCAACTAGGCACGGTACATGAAGTAAAGACGGTAAACAAGGATAGAGGTGACCGAAGTCAAAGCACGTGGAGACACGGATGTATTTCCGAGTTCCTCCTTTTTAGGGGAGTACGTCTCGTTGGAGAGGTGTGAACCAACACAATGGTTCAACAGCCACAAAGGTTTCACCTTCTTCTCCGATGAACCGCACCACAAAGGTTTGGTTCACCTTCAACTATCGCAAACCTTCAAGGCGGAGTCCGGAGCCTTTACAACAACGATCCGGGGCACAACCCACAACTGGATTGGGGGCTCCCGAACAACTATGATCTGTCACAAAGACAACAAGTGAGTACAACAAGAGGCTGGGTCTTCCCAATGGAATCCCTAGCAAATGGTCCCTCAAGTGAATGAGGGGGAAATATAAATCGGCTTGGTGAAGATGTAGATCCGGGCCTTTTTCTTCAATCCTCCAAGTATCAACGAGTTTGGGTGAAGGGATTGGGAGATCTTGTAGTTTTGAGCTTGCTTTAATGGTGTTCTTCAATGTTGGGCGAGCTACTTGTCCCAAGGTAGGTGAAGGAGTATTTATAGCTTCTCCAAAAAGTGGCCGCTGAAGAAGACATGATGGCCGGTCTGGGAACCGGTTTGGCCGGCCTGGGGGCCGGCCCACGTGCTGTGGCCATCCTTCAGAGGAGCCGGCTTGGGAGTCGGTTAGGCCGGCCTGGGAACCGGCGACCCAGCCGAGCCAGCCGGCCTGGGAACCGGCCACCCAGCCGAGCCAGCCGGCCTGGCACCCGGACTGACCGGCCTGGGAACCGGCTTCCCAGGGCACCGCACAACTTTCCGATCTCCCGAACTATCTTTCTTCTTTTTGTATATGGAGAGATATCGGAAGTTTTCTGAAATCACTTATCAACATATTAAACTTTCACCGGTGTTGTTATCTAACACACAAAACATAGAGGGGATAATAAATGTCCTTTCATTTATAAGTATGAATATTTTGTAGGTGTATTTGTAATTTATATACTTGCCCGTGAACACCTTCAATGATATGTATCATCGAAGAATACGTGATTTAGCCGAGAAACTATTTGTTGCTACTTGTTCCTTGTCAACAAGGTTATGGACACACGTATACTTGAGTAGTTAATCACTCGGCAGATGAGGGCATGGTGATGCCAATTTGATAGTACTGAATTTGGTAAATAAGTTTATCGATAGCTGCAATTTTATGAATCAATTTAGAGTTACTGCAATATTTATAATAGCAAAATATTTATCCTACATTTATATCGTTCACATGAAGGGCATTAGGAAGGAATATGAACCCCCAGAAGTAAGGTGTCACGTGTATAAATACATCCGCAACAATATTTTGCACCCAGACCGAGTTTAAAAATAGTATATTCTATAAGTTGCTAGAATGACAATAATAAAGGACTAGCTTAAGTAACTGTCAAATAAGAACACAAGTAGAACAAAGTAAAGTAGAAGAAACTGAAAGTAACGAATGGAACTAAACTAAAGACGTTAATTGGGAGTGTGGTATCACCTAAAAATGAAAATAACCTAATAGTTGTTTTGTTACAAAACTCATTTCCCCTAAACCACTAATGATACTCGTCTTCAACCTTATTGAAACAGTCGGTACTGCCCTCGAAGGAGCGCGCCAATGAGGGAGGTGGACGGGGTCAAATATGAAGTTCTATACCATTATAATGTAAAATTATGATAATTAAGCACTAGTGTTAGGGAAAATGCTAAGTGCTTGGGTTGGGGGAGGGGGGGGGGGGGCATGGGCCCCTCTAGGCTTAACTAGCTCCACCATCGGACGTTAGGCGAAGGGGCAAGGCCGAGAAGGTTCAGGTGTGTGACGGCGACGCCGGTTGACTTGGGTGACATGATCAAAACAACACGCCTTGCGACCACATAGCTCCGGAGGAGACGTGATGCAAAAACCATGCTTGTCGGATCGGAGCTCCGAGAGTGACCATGGCTGGTGTCGTGGCTGTTGTGGCAATGTCGACCAACAGGTTGGAGAAGTTATGCCAATAGGGATCATCAGCTGCGCCAGCTCTGCCGCGTGCTCCGCTCAAAAGTGGTGTCCTTATGAATCAGCTTGGAGTCCAAACAAAACAACAACCTAAAACTAGTTTCCTAAGATTGCTCCTAAAACCCATATTTGTAACTTGTTCCAACTACTCTCTTTGTTTTAAAATGTAAGATGTTTTAGCTAGTTGATACATGTTCTAGGTACGAACTGACATTGGTGAACATACACACTAAACAATATCTAGATACATAGAAAACGTTAAAACACCTTAAAATTATAATTAGAAACGGAGAGAGTACTTGTTATCCAAACAACCACTTCGAGTCTAAACGCAACCACACAATAGAGTGTACATTATACATTGGTACTGTCACTACGAGAGAGCGCCTCTTTGCCGTATGCCCACAGTCTTTGTCGTGTCCTGGATATCAGCACACGACAAATAATCTTTGCCATGTGTTGCGCACAGCAACGAAAAATACACGACGTGGTAGCACATAAAACACATGTATCATTGCGCACATGACAAAGACAACAAAAAACACATGGCAAAGACATTTGACACGTGTCCGCCCAGACGGCAGGGCAAACGACACAGTCTTTGCCGTGTGTCACACACGG
The DNA here is from genome assembly GCA_947311845.1 of Poa pratensis. Taxonomy (NCBI): domain Eukaryota; kingdom Viridiplantae; phylum Streptophyta; class Magnoliopsida; order Poales; family Poaceae; genus Poa; species Poa pratensis. The sequence goes on from CAMZMU010000073.1 coordinate 12,345,790, forward strand.
CAAAGATTTATTCTTTACCGTGTGTTGCACACGGTTACGTCGAGTGTTCATTTTTTAATTTTTTTACTTTATCTATCTCTAATAAATTCAATTTTTATTTAAATATTTCTAATAAATATAAATACCACATACATGTATCCTGGCATGGGAAACAAAGATGCCAAACTGAGTTTTCAAATTATTTTTAGAAACATCATTTTCTATTTTCTAAGTGCTAAAAATGACTTTCTTTGTGAAGCAAGTACCAAAAAATGGTGCAAAATTGGACCAATCAAGTTTTCACACAAAGTAGTTCATATTTGATGGATAATCCATAAATATTAGGAATTTTCTTGCTTTCCACCCAATTTCGCCTATTTAAATGACTTTATGCTGATTTCCCGAAAGTAATTCAAATTTGAACTACAAGTGTATGATAGTTTGCTCTGATTTTTTTTCCAAGAAATCATTTTAACGTACACAAGTAGCGATTATATCACAAAATTTTCGATAGTTTTTTAAAAATTGAACCCTTTTCAATGAATAGCCATGATGACCATTTTGACAGATTTTTTCAGAAAACTCAAGAAAAGTGAAACAATACTTAAAAAAAGGTGTAGGTCCGGGCCCAAAACTTGGTCTAGCTCAGCGGGATGACTAGATTGTAGCCATCACACAGCCGCGGCCGGGAGCTCCTGTATGTCGCCCACAGGCGGCGTGGCATTGGTGGGCCTGCCCGCTTCTTCGTTTTTTCTGTTTCCCAATTGTTCTTAGTTTCTTTTTCTGTTCCTTTCATTTATTTTTTACTTTATGAAAATTGTTCAGATTTCAAAAAAGTTTCAGATTTTGAAAAGTGTTCAAATTTGAAAAAAGTCCCAGATTTTGAAAATTGATCGAATTTGAAAATTGTTCAAATTTCGAAAAGAAACTGAAAAAATTCGAGTTGGAATAAAAAAATTATTTGATTTTTTGAATTTGAACAATTTTTGAATTCAAAAGTTTAAAAACGAAAACAATGAACAATTTTAAATATGAACAAATTTTTTATTTGAATTTTTTTGTAATATTAACAAAAAATTTATTTGATTTTTTTTGTATGTAAACAAATTTGCAATAAGAACAAATTTTGGATTTGAACAATTTTTGAATTAAAAAAATCAAATATAGAAATTTTCTTAAATTTAAACAAATTTTGGATTTGAACAATTTTCGAATTAAAAAAATCAAATCTAGAAATTTTCTTAAATTTAAACAAAATTTGGATTTGAACAATTTTCAAATATGAATTTTTTAATTTGATCTTTTTCGAAAAGAAAGAAAAGAAAAGGAAAAAAAAGAAAAACATAAAAAACAAAAATTAAAAGAAGCAAAGAAGGAAAAAAGAAAAAAAAACCCTGATGGACCGGCCCACTCGCGCCTCCCTTTAGGCGACGCTAGCCTGAAGGGGTCTTAGGTCAGGTTGGGGCATGTCCCATCCGAATTAGGTTGAGAATCACCCATATAAAGGGTTCATCCGTCGGCCATGTATCTTAAGTTGAATTTTAGGTTAACTCTAAACGTTGTGTTCACTGTGTGAATTATCCCTCCTGGACGGCGCTGTCGTTTTATCGAATAAAGTGATGATTGTGTGAAGGTTCCTAAGAGATCAGGGATTATCGTGCCAAGGTTTGAGGCGTGTTGTTCTTCTCCATGTTGCTTGCTGGATTCGTTCCTCATCTCCAGGTTGGTTGGATTGATCCCGTGATTAGAAGGTTTTCTATTTGATTGTCTTGCGGTGAAAGATCGGTAAAAAACTCTAGGATCATCGACTTGATCATTATCATTACCAGATTGTTAATTATATATTCATCCCCTCTAATCATGATCTGTATGATGTCCCGTGAGTAGTTTGTTTAGTTCTTAAGAACCTGGGAAAAAATTTCTTGGTAGTAATCATGTAAACTTGAGTAATGTTTTGATATTTAAGTAGTGGTGTTATGTGGACATAGACTGCATAACGCTTTATCTTTAAGAGCCTAGGAGAATGTATGGCGTATTTAGTTTGTTTCTGATGGGTTGACGGAGTGACATAAACTTAAGAAAAAATGTTTATTTACCCAGTAGTTGAGCAACATTTGGTCATCTACCCAAAGTTGGAGGTACCTTGGTAAAATACCCAATACATATTTGAAAGAAAAATAAAAATCCAATAGGGACCTGAAAGCAATTTGATGGATTGGATCTCAGGAAGTCTCCCATATGTAACTGTACAGGCCTGGCCATAATCGATCTAATACTCCCTCCGTTCCGATTTACTCGTCGCGGGGGGTATTTTACCAAGGTACCTCCAACTTTGGCTAGATAAACCAAATGCTGCTCAACTTCTGGGTAAATAACCAATTTTTCTTAAACCTAAACCCTAGTTCACAAACTTGCATGGGAGAGTATAGGATTCTAGAGTTTAAAACTGTGACCTGCGGACGATATATAGACGAGTCGTGGCACGTCACCAGCCCGACCTAACCAGGAGCACGAACGTGCCGAACACAGCCACCGCGGTAGAAAAATCTCCACAACACCAGGAGACCGGAGCTGCCGTGCCGTGCCCACGTTCCACTTCCTTCCTTCCTCCTACCCCCTACCCTGTTTCACTCCAACATCTCTGCTCCGGTAGACCGTAAAAATGGCAGCTACCTTGCCGTCCCTCCCGCCGCCGCCGCCGCCGACGCCGTTGCCGGCGGCCGCCACCCTGGGAAGCAACCTCCTCTCCTTCCCTGCGCCCCGGCCCCGCCTCGCCGCCACGCACCGCCGCGCGGTCGTGGCGGCGGCCTCGTCCAGGCCTCCACCTCCGCCGTCTCCGGAGAGAGGAGACGAGGAGGAGGAGGAGGAGGTGGATAGGGCCATGGGGATGGACGGCGGCATCCCCGGGACCTCCGGAGAGCTGCTGCGCCAAGTCTCCTCCCGCGCCTACGGCATGCGGCGCCACCTCATGGAGTCGCTCGACTCCCTCGCCTACGACGGTAAAAAAATCCTTCAAACCTTGGCCCTGCTCCTGGATCAGTGGATCGTGTTCATACTGGCTTGATTTGCTTAGGGTTCTAGCTTTAGCCACTTAGCTGGTTTAGGTACCCGCGCGTAGTGTTTGATGAAATGCGTAGTCCAAACTTCCGAGTGTCCATCCAAGGATGCTATCTTTCTGTGCACGGGAGAATTGCGTTTACGGGTGAAATGAAGGTCAGCGAAGCAAAGCAACTGCTGTGTGAGGCTTGTACTCTCACGCCTATTGTGGAAGTTTGGAAGTTTAGTAACTGTACCATGTCTCACGATGTTTCAGTGTTGGAGACAAACCCATGGAGAGAACAACCGAAGCCAGTGTATGTACTGGCTAGAAGGGACAATCAACTATGGACAATGAAAACCCGCAGGAACCGCAGGTGCAATTTTGCTAATTTTACATGTATAATTGGGTAGTTTATTGATTATTATGAAAATGATCTCGTCATCTTATTTTTCCTGCAGTGAAGTCGAAAGGGAACTTGGAATGCTTTTCTCAAAAGGAGGGGGTTCAGGAGTTGGGACTAAATCAAAGTACTCTGGCTCCAAGTTCAGTATGCTTGTTGAAGATGTTACAGAGGGAGTACTGGTGAGTAGCTATTAAAATGAGTGTAATTTTTTGTGAACGTATTCCTGGTTTTTAATTCCTTTGGTCTTCCATAGGACTTTTGGGGTTAATGGGAGAATGTAACTTCTGTACAATGAATCAGAGCAAGGGATTGATAAAGTAGACTAGGATTAATTATAAGTCATCCCTATATGTATTCTAAAAAAGGGTAGTAGTATGCATATTTTTCATGACTGTTAAAGATCCCTATTGATATACCGTAGTATCATTAATCTGTTTGAAAGACCAAAAGGGTATAGTGAGCGGTCTAGAAAAAGGACTACAGCATGAGTGATCATTTTTTACCGAGTGATCTTATGGACGATTTATGCTTGCTGGCAGGCAACATACAGGGACTAGAAGCTCTATGATATGACCATAGGAACAATTTAACATCAAGCAAACTTTTCACACTCCCAAAAATAGTAATCTGTAAACGCTTCCAGCCTAGTATACCGATAAATGCTGCGTTTGAAAGTTTAATTCCTAAATGTGGTATCTCTGAGCAAGAAGCCAAGAACAATGCGGGCTGTTCGTTTGTATTGTATGGTTCTACTTTTGCCACCTTTGTACTATTTTGACTCACAACCCTTCTGTTACAGATGTTTGAAGACGAGGACGATGCTGTAAAATACTGCGACCTTCTACAAGGTGGTGGTCAAGGATGCGAGGGAATTGCAGAGATAGAGGCTTCATCAGTAAGATAACATATGACATGATCTTTTTTTGAAACGAAGGCAAAACATATGACATGATCTTAGTAAGTACCATTATGTGATTGACAACTGATCATATTGTTCGTGTTTGTAGGTCTTCAACATGTGCCGTCAAATGAAAGCTCTCGCTGTACTTTTCCATCGTGGAAGGACTCCTCCAACGCCTCAAAGCCTGGAACGTGACCTGAGGGCGAGAAACCGGTCACTGGAAGACTAGGATATTTGGGATACATGGTGTACATATGTTAATTTTATTCAATCTAGCTGTTGAAACAAATGCCCTAGGCATTGTATATACAAATGCCCTAGACGAGTACATTTTACATATATTCAATTCAAAAAGAAAGATGAACAAAAGATCGGTACGTAGACTCATTGATAGCGGAGATGGTGTGGAAGTCAAGTCTGACAGTTGCACATAAATTAGCTTGAGATTAGCAATCTCTGTAATACTGAATATTCTTGTAACTATTTACACTTTGCACAGTAAATAAAAGAGATACTAAGTTATTGTTATACTCCCAGTCCGGTCATCGTACTGATTACAATACAATGCATTGATGTTGCAAGTTTTCTGATGACGCGATGAGAACTAGAAAACCTTGTGATGACTGAGGTTAATGCTTTAAAAAAGTAAGTGTGAAGTTGGCTTCTCCGTTAGCCGGGAAGGAATGAGGAACTGTGACAGTACACGCGGACTTAGCCTGAGATCGGCAAAATCTCTGTAGAACTGATTTATGTACATCATTATGTGCATAATTTACAAGAATTGGCCCCTAAGTTGCTATCTTCTCAGTCATGTCGATGCACTGACGAATAACAAACATGCTTTCGCATCCCGTTGATCATGCGACGAGCTCCAAAGAATCTTTGCATAAACTACTGCTATCATTTCACTACTGCAGTTACCGGGCAGCCAACGGCACCCAAATGAAAAAAAAAACGAACAGAAGGAAGTTCATCACATCAGTGCTTGGTCCTCCTCTCGGTCAGCTTCTCCCTGCGATACTTCTTGAAGTCCGCGGCGAGTCCGGTGTCGAAGTCGTGCTTCATCTGCTCCGCCAGCTGCCTGAGCACGGCGTCGCCGACGCCCCGGATGATGGGCTCCGGGACGAGCGCGAGCACGGGGGGCAGGTTGAAGCCGACGGTCATCTCGACGTGGCCCTTGAGGCTCCGCCGTCCCTCCGGCTGCGGGTACAGCGTGCCGCGCACAGTCACCGCCAGGTGCGACGGCATCGCGTCGCTCTGCAGCCCCTCCAGCGTGTAGTCCGTCACCTCCATGAGGAGGAGGCTGGTGGCCTGGACGGGGACGTGGGGCGGGTACCCCTTCCCGCCGGACTTGCTGACGAAGCGGATGGCGACCACCGGGCACGCCGACAGGAAGAGGAACTGGATCGGGATCAGCTGCACGCTCCACTCCTCCTGTAAACGTCATTGTCGCAGTTGTGATTTTTGTTAGAGTTGCGTGTAAATACTCTTCAGTGTTCACGTGGATCGTGCACTGAAAGTCTGAAACGATTCTTCCTAAACATTTGCGAGCCAAAGAAGTGTGGCAGGTTGTTGTCTCGTTTCAGGGTTTCATGGCCGCGATCTTTAAAAGCAAAAAATGAAACATGGAGAGCTACAAAATCTCTGAATTTTTTGCAAGTTGAAGCATGTTTTTTGCTCGTTTCACTTCAAAAAGCTTCAGAAAAGAAATCGGAGGGAAGAAAGAAATGGTAAGATGACTCACATCGTTAAGTTTGGTGCGCTTGCGCTTATCGGGGAACACAGCTCCGATGATCCTGGGTCTGTTCATGAGGTACTCATCGATGGATGCCTGCACAAAGAACCTCAAGAATTCAGATCACATGAATGGCTTGCTCAAAGAGGCTGCATACATGGCACAATCAAGTATCAACTTACCCCTGGAGTTTCACCCATGGGGATGTCAGTGTTGAACCTGTAGGAGAAGGTGAAGAGATCCCTGGGATTGATCTTACCCTTGGCCTTGCCGCCGTACGAAGGAGGTGGCTTCAGAGAGCAAGTGGTGATCGCTCGCGACGAGAAGGACGAAGACGTGGAGACATTCAGAACAAAATTTGGTCTCGATCGCTCCCCTCCTGATCTGAGTGGCGTCGCCTTGATGCCTCTGCAGCCTGCGATGCTTAGCGATGTCATCCCCTCTTCTGTTCCTTCTGTTGATCTTCTGCTCTTTTCCAGAGTTGGGAGTTGTGTGAGATTCTCTGCTTGATCGGTGTGCCAATAAGTAAACGACTCCCACGAGGTATGAAGCAGAGTTGATCATTCTTGCAAGTAAAGGCAACACCGTCCAGGTAGGACCTACAGGACGGTCGTTTCTTCCAGGCAAGAGTTTCCGAAGTTTCTCCTGGTTGTTTGTTACAGCAAGAGGTTTCAGTTCCCAGAGTTTAATTTCCATTCCAACTAGAGGATCGTTGTGACCAAGTGAATATCAGAATCAAACTGTAGATGTGTCACGCCTAGTTGTAGTAACCCTGCTCTATCTACTTGCAGAGGTTCAGAAATACAATCTTCGTCTATATTATTATTACAGAGAATTGACCTCTTTTTTGGAGGTAAACGGTGGTGTGCAGGCAGACAAGGCTAAACCAAAGCTGAGATGCGTGCACGTAAGCCACAGCAGGACAACCACACGGAAGAGACAAGCACGCAACGGCCGAGCAAGCATCCGAAATACTATGTCTGCTGAATTTTTGGTGTTCCAAAACTGCAGAGTCGTCAGGGTCGGTATTCTTTCCACGGTATATACTGCTAGTAATAAACATGTGCTGATATCTCATCTAAAGTCAGTCATATTTTTCAGAGGATGACCTTTGCTGGGAATGGTCTGTATCCAAGCACCTAGTATAGAGCATTCCAGTTTTACATCCAAATGAAGAGACTTCAATAGATTTGAATTTGCTGCTCACGTTCAAAACAGTTTCAGGGTTGAAACTGCTGTGACAGAAAGATACCGCAACTGCCCTGCTAGTCTAATGCACATACTTGCGATTTTGCGAATAGTTACACCAAGCTGAATGATATACGGGCCGTTGCCTTCTCATGTTAACTAGAAGAGCCGCTTGATGGATGGTTGAGTTCTCATTCTTCGGGTTGTCTTGTCGGAGATCTTTGCTGATGTGTTTTCACCAGTCTTGTCTTTGCGAAGCGGTGATCGATGTGTTGAGAGTTTGAGTTTGTTGTGGATTGAGGGAGTTGTCTGTTTTGCCTAGGAAATAGGGTAGTTGCATGCCTTGGGTTTGATCCGTGTGTTTCTGTTGCAACGGTTTTGTCTCGGTTTTTCGTTAATTAAATGAGCAATTCTCTTCTTCCTAATCAATAGATTGAGGCAAAACTTTTGCCTCCGGTTTCGAAAAATAACTAGAAGAGCCTGTACAAGGGCATGGAGTCACACGGCCGTGGTTGGCTGGTGGGCCCCGTCAGCAGTGGAAACCATAGTTCTCTGTCGACGCCGGCCACTGGCTCCGTCAATTGAGCGTCCGCTGGATAGACGCACCCTGCAAACATGTGTAACGTAACCATTATACTTCAGGCTCCGGTTTTCTTATTCATTTGACACATCAGAATACTATCCCAATCCATTATGCCGAAAGAAGCACTTCCCCCTTTTCAAATTATATAGTATTTCTTTTCTCATTTTAACATGGACTAAATGCAGACTGTAAGGAGTGAGTCGTCGCACCAAAATACTGTCTAGATACGTATGAATCAGGAAAAAGCTAAGAAAAGGTTATAACTAGGAAGGAATGAGTACACTATATTTTTCAGATTGACCGGTGAAGAGAATTATGAGAATGTCATCAGAAATTGTCCCTCAACATTATGCATGATAATTTAAAGTCATATCAAGAATAGCAAGCAGGGTTAACTTAATATATGCAACTTAAAAGACACCACATAGGTAGGCTTAGTTCGATATATTCCGCAAGCATAATGGAAGTTGTTGAAGTATCAAGTGGTATATCTCTAAGTTATTTCTTTCTCGTGTGACATTTTCATTATGTCAAATGGGCAGCGACATATATTGGATCGATCCTAACAAATCAACAAGGTGCGCGCCATCTGCAATACATATTACTTCAACCAACTTGTCTTCCTTAAAGGTAACATTGGCTAGTGTAGTCTATAACATGCTACCACAGTGATATTCTTTATCCTTTGGGAATCAACACCGAATTTTTAAGGATTACATATTGCTACTCCAATAATTATATGGTTACTAGAAACCATTTACATCAGCAACGAGAAATGGAGCCCGAGCTCCATGGTGGCCATATTTTTGAAAATAAATAAATGAAAATGACAGTTTTAAAGATCTGGGACAAAATTCTAGATGATGATAATATTGAACTCGACCATCGTGCAAAAATATCAACTCAAAAATTGTTACGTTTTAGGCTACACAAAGAAAAAATTTGACAAATTTTTAAGCTTTGAAAATCTGCACTATTCACTGCACTCAGATTCGCCCATTTGTCATTTTCGCTCAGACTAAATAGAACAAATTTAGGACTGGTTTTTAACACACCAGTAGATCTCATTATTATCTACATTCAGGATTTTTTCCCAATTGTTTTAAACTTCTGAACACCATTTTCGTGATTTTTCTTCAGAAAATGGCTCCCTGTAGCTCAGGAGCCATTTGTTTGCTCTCTACATCAGGAATATGCATTGATTTTAGATAATACAGATATGTAGTGGCATATGCAAAGAGAAGGGACAGGGTGAGCAGCATTGTGTAAAAACTCATGTTGCAAATACAGCAAGGAGAAGGAGGGGGGTTTGGGTACACGCCGGCTCTTTCTCATATAGCTAAAAAAACAAGTGATTTTGTCTTGTCAAAGTAAAATACTCAGGGCAATCTACTCATATCAAGCGGGTCTTAGCGGAGTCCAATTTCTCAAAGTTTCATTGTGACCTTTATTCTGGTTAGGGGCAAGCAAGAAAGGGCGAATACTTTACAATGAGGGAAACATCTGTGGAAATTAAGGGATTAATGCGTAACTAAGAGCGTAATAACCGCCTGATTGATTATAGAGCGCAAGGTTCCAATTTATTTTTCATATTCATCGGATTAATACTCTAGGATGGTCTAGATTGATTGGATCAAACCTAACATGTACTTTCAAGCTCGTACGGGGGATATATTGAGTGAAAAAAAAGGAAAATAGGGTGAACACATGAAACACCATATCACAAGCTTTGAAAAGGTTGTTTACCTGATCCTTGTGAGGTTAAACTGCTATGTTGGGATTGTGGTGAATTAGCCGACCATGTGGGTGGATGCTGGTAGTTGATGTAGCCTGGGTGTGCAGTATCAGCGTAACAATATAAACTCCCATTGTAGTAGCTATTGTCCCCTTGTTGTGGTGGCTACAAACACATGATTAAAACTCTACTGCATGGAAATTGCAAAATGACGCCTACAACAATATTAAGATGGTCATAGCATACCAGACTGCTTTCGGTAATATGGTCCAGTGAAAGATGGTAATTTTGTGCCCCATTTGGTGCATAGTTGATTAAATCAGTAGATGACCTGAAACAAATAACAAAGAATAGCAAATATCTCACGCGGAGAACTAGAAAACGGTACTGTTGGAATACTAATTTCTATTATTGTGTAAGGACGTCGACATCATAGAACTTGCCTCGGAGATGCATTCAGATATTCGGAGAATTCACAGGTGAGGACCTTTGGATTGAAATAACGGAGTCTCTCGGAAGAAACTTGTATAAGCGCATCCAGAGTTTTCTTTGTAAGGTCAACACGAAGCATCCATGCATTCTTATCAACAAATGTCGGACGCCTAGACATCAAATAAACAACATCATCACCGTCGATGCCCAAGATGGGGTAAGCTGTGACCATATTTCCGAGTGCCCATCTTCCAGCTTCAGCATCCCAAAGCTATTGAGCAACATAGAATGATCAGCAGGGACGAAGGTGAACCAAAATTCCCACAGAGTAAACTCTACAGGAATGGGGTCATCTTCACAAACAAACAAAAATCATTTGCAAAAAATTGCTGAAGGGAGTTTCTACATACCGCAGGTTTCTGCTGACACCACAGCCATAGAGGCAGCCCTGTCTCTGAATCAAGGTTGTCAGTCGAGATGTCATCACTATCGACAGTGTTCCCCTTGTGCCAACAGTCCCAAGAAGTATGCCTAGACCATGCCCGGAGCTTCCAGCCATCACAGACACTATCCTCCTGTTTGAACCGAAGATCCAGCTTGACAAACTTGATGTACCCATTGCAGCAGGTGACATCCCTTACCTGTCGCGGGTCACGTGTCCATCCTTCCTCGCTATTGTCTCGAAGCAGGGGAATCGGGATGAAACTAAGAATAGGGTTCTTGTCGAACACGTTGCAGCTGACAATGCCCCGGCAGAGGTCGACCCAGCCTACGACACCTCCTCCGAGCTCGATCACCTTGTCTAGACGAGGGCTGGGCAGGTCCTCTTCCCTGACCCCAGGAGATGCCTGCAGCTGCAATGGCGTGGTGGTCCACCTGGCCGTCTTGGAAGAAAAGACGTGGAGCTGGTAGTCGGTACGATGGTTCGTCATGAAGAGATCGGCGAGGAGGAATCCCCCGTCGTCTTCATGGTCGAACGGCAAGACGCAGAGGTGCAACGAGTTCATGGTGCCCGCAGGAGTATGCGGGATGGGAGTGAGCGATGGCGGCTTGCCGTGGACGGCCTTAAAGACGAAGTACTCGGCGTGACAAGAATCCCGATGGGTGCTCCGGGGGCCAACGGTGAAAGAGAAGCGGAGGAGCACGAGGTCCTTGGCCGAGAAGAGAACCAGTGGCTCGGTCGTGAAGTCGCCCCACTGGAAGTGGGGGCCGTGGACGCAGAAGTGGGACATGGCCGGCGGATCGGCGAGGCAGAAGGTGACCTTGATGGTGCGGCGGTGCTGGTGACGGCTTCGGCGGTGGTGGCATTCTCGCGGACGGCGAAGTAGGCCTTCCTGTCGAGGAGAACCCAGGGAGCGTAGCGACCAGTGGCGCGAGGTGCGGCGGGGGGCTGGGAAGAGGCTCCCAGGAGAAAAGATGTCTCCATGGTGACGGCTTCGGCGGCGCTGGCTGCGGGCAGATAGGGTTTGACATGGTAACAAATAGCGTCTGTACGAATCCGGCCGTCGAACGAGCCAATAACTGACAGACACAGAATTCGGGATCGGGGGAGAAACTTAAATTTTTCAACAATTACCCCTATATATTAAAGGGAAGATTTTCAGGCTCTCTCCTTACTCCAAAATCGAGATCCGATGGCCTAAATCGATCAAATCGAGCATTTACTGTAGCATGAACAATTAAGAATAGTGTCACGCGTGATCTGGGCCGTCCGTTCTCGATCCGACGTCGCCAGCATCATCTCGCGTTGCGTTTTTGCAGAAAACCGCCCGCAAAGGACTTAGATGCAATTATCCGAAACGGCAGGGTTGTTTCTGCACAACAACCCCGCAGACCCCCCTCCCCACTTTCTCTCTTGCGCGCGGCGACGAGATCGCCGCGGCCGCCGACGCGGCGCGCCGCCTCTTCGCCCCTCCGCCGACGGATCTACGCCGTCGGGGAGCTCCGCCGCCACGAGCTGTACCTCCTCGCCGGAAATCGGCTGCTCGGCCGCCGCGAGGTCACCGGAATCGCAGCCGCCGCGCTCCGCATCCGCCGCCGCGTCCGCGCGTCGCCGGCGTTGCTCTGGCGACCTTTAAGCGATGGCGCCGCCACCTGAGGGCTCCGCGCGTCGAGGCGCGTCCAACGCGACCAGCGGCGCGTCCTGGCTCGCGCTGCCACGGCGCCGTGCTTGCTCTGGCTCTGGCTCTGGGTACAGCTGAAGAGCGCCGGCAGCCTCTGCGGTTCGGCCCGACGGGCCGGTTCAAGGTGGCGCTGTTCGCGGACCTGCATTACGGCGAGAACGCCTGGACAGACTGGGGACCCGCGCCGGCGACCCACAAGAAGCGGCGCCGCCGCTCCCAGGCACCCCGCGTCGAAGCATCCAGCACGCCCAGCTGCTGCTCAAGTTCCTGGCACCCCGCGTCGAAGCATCCAGCACGCCCAGCTGCTGCTCAAGTTCCTGCGTGCGCGCGAGTTCAAGGTGAAGGAGGCGATGGCGATGCTCTGGTCGGCCGTGCTGTGGCGCAAGCGTCTCGACATTGAGTCGCTCCTCGAGTCCGACCTGGCCTTCCGGGAGAAGGTGGTGTTCTACCGCGGCGCCGACCGCGAGAGCCACCCGGTGTGCTACAACGTGTACGGCGAGTTCCAGGACAAGGAGCTGTACGAGAAGGCCTTCGGCGACGAGGAGAAGCGGGAGCGCTTCCTCAAGTGGCGCATCCAGCTGCTGGAGCGCGGCATCCAGTCGCAGCTCGACTTCTCGCCCAGCGGCATCTGCTCCATGGTGCAGGTCACAGACCTCAAGAACTCGCCGCCCATGCTCGGCAAGCACCGCGGCGTCACTCGCCAGGCCGTCGCGTTGCTCCAGGACAATTACCCAGAATTCACCGCCAAGAAGGTAACGCCTCTTTCCGGTATTGAATTGTTCAATTGGAATATTTCAACTGCAGTAATTGTCATTCAAAATTGTGCTGGTGTAGTCTGAAATTTAGCTACAGCTGATTGTGCCGAAGATTCAGTATCTATGCGTCCACAGTTTAACGTTGGTAGTGAATGATTGGGTTCAAAGCATGTTCTTTGGCACATTGGTAAAGGGTAGAGCAAAGAAGGCTGCGGCAATGGGGGAGGTCAGATGATTGCTCCATTAGTTTTCCTGCTGCAGCTCCTGCATCCTCTCCTTTTTATTACTTTGTTCTTTAGATTGGAATGTGCTTTCAAATAAGACTCTCCGTGTAAATGACAAGACTAGACTGAATTCGCTTAGTGTATCCACTAGATACATTTATGCTCTCTATTGAATTTACAATGCTTTGGTACACAACAATTTTAATATCAGATTTAATTCATTATTTTCTATCTAGAGTTTACAGAGGATTTGATTGGAGCTGTTTTATCTCTACCTTCACCAATACAAATAATAATCAAACTTGGTTGTGTTCTAAGTTTTTTGTTCTCTGGGATAAAATCCGCTCAGATTATCCTACAAACCTAGAAGTAAGAATTTGTTGAAATTAGTCGGATTTGTACATAAAAAAGAGAGCATAGCAAAGATTGTGCAGCTCCTGTTGACGTGTGATGGTCATTGTTGACAAGGGACATCATAATGCAGAGCTACATGAGTGACAACTCTCTATTACTATATGCCGCTGAATGTTGAGGAGAAGCACTCCACGGTTGATGATGTGCTCCTAACTTATTAGTTTCTGCAAACAGTGACGTGCAATGCTTCCACTCGATTTTGATTTGATGGAAAATTACAGAACCATGTACACAGACATGGCCAACGGTCCAGAATTCCCTATAAAAAACCAGTCCCTGCAAAGTTTTAATTTTCTTGACTTTGTTTGCTCCTCTTAAGGTCAGCAATGATTACAAAAAAGTTTCTCAAGGAAACCGAGTAAACTTCCTTTACTCCGTACCTTATTTTTTTTTAGATAAAGGGTTTAGTCCGTACCTTATATTATGTTATTTGTTGGTTATAACTTACAGCCACGATAAGGTAAAGCTTAATGCTCAAATAAACCTACTTTTGGTTGTAGCATGTAACAGAAATCACCTGGAAAACTCATGACAGAAAGTTCAAAACAGAGATATGGCTATGCATGTCCGTATGCGGTATGCTTGAAGAATAGACTTACTCATGGCCAAAACTATATCCGTGTTTACCGTACACAAGGTACTCCCTCTGATCCACAAAAAGTGTCGCGAGTTTAAGGTATAAGTTGTTAGTGACCAGTTTGTTTCTAGCAACATTTATACGGGATCGAAGGGTGTATTTGTTTATGATAACAAGCAGGCAAGCAAGGTATCCTACGAATTTAGTTCGATAATCGTGTGTTGTCCGATGCTGTGTTGTTGCATTCTAATGACTTTTGCATTTTTCAGACTTTGGAACCACTTCAAGAAACTTTAGTTGCATACTAGAAATTCTCATATGTCTAATCCACCACGTTTGTCTTACTTTTTATTTTCACATTTTTTTGCCAATTGCATACAGTATATGAAAATTTGGATTTACAAATGGAGTTGGTATGTTGGGATCGCTGGTATGTTTGCCGCAAAGATCAAGATGTCTTTCTCAAGTGGGAACTTTGGTGGTTTCAAATTCACCTGTCAAGCTTATGATTCAAGAAAGTCTTTAGGTCACCTTTAGGAAAAGAGAGGTCGCAAAATATGGTATGATTCAGTTTTGCCCAATCCGAATGGCCGTTCTCATAGCTATCCCCGATATTTCATATCTTGAATTTTTGCATCCACTTTAGTTGAAAGTTTTGATCGGTTCATAGGTTTTTCGATTTTACTACTTTGTGTGAACTGAAAAGAGAACCTTTTAATGATAGCCCTTCTCCCATAACTGCCCAGTATAGTTCGCCCCAAAAACTTCTCTGACTCATGTATATATATTCATAGGTTTTCGATATAATACATCGAAGTACTGAAATAACTTTTCAAGGGTTAGCATTTGTGCACTGATGGCTTTCAGTTAAGTTAGTTACCTGTTAGATTTCAGTACTTATAAAGCTATCAACCATGAGTTGAAAATGTAATAGCTTTTCAGAAATATAGCATGCAACAGTCAATGAAGTGTTCATATATTTTACCAAAAGGTGCTTATTTCTTGCCTGGCCGGTTGTGGTCCTTTTTTCTTCAGTTTCATCATAAAGAAAATATCTGACCGTATGGTTGCATATGTCCTTTCCTCAGCCAACGTAATTGTGAATTTATGATTACTATTTGTGTTGTTTCAGTTTCCTACAAAATACAATGTTTCAGTGAACCGGGAGAAAGGGAGCACACACAGATGGTAAGATTATAAACATTTATTAGAGCTTATATTTGATGTATATATACAAAATTATTTCTTTGGTTATATATTTGTTGCCATTTTTAAGTGATTCCTGTTCAAATAAATATGGATTATGTGCCACAAAATGTTTAACCTTGGGTTTAGGCAAAAAATAAATCAAGTGGAATGATTTCATGGCGAATGCCTAATATTTAGGTCATAAAATAAATGGTCAAATTAATTGTTTAAATATGTGCGCTTTAAACCCAAAAGTTGGGAGTGTTAAATACTAATATAATGAACACATACCAATCAAACATATAATAATCGTGGCAAAAGCAGCATTGTCTCTTGGTGAGGCTGTGCATTAAAGATGGATCATTAGCAATTTAAAGTTCCAGTTCTCCTTGATATGAAAATAGGAAAATATTACATGTTTATAGCAATAATCTTTGAATAGTAAATTGTTTGTTCATTCCCACATTCATAATTTCAATAAGTTGTAATTTTATACCGTTATGTCTGTTGTTATTTTTTAATTGCTAGCCCGTGCAGGTGGTGAGCACGTCGCCTGTGGACGTCATCGCAGGTCCCACCTGACGTGTGGGTCCCGGCCGTCAGTTGTTTAACAATTACAGGAAAATGCTAAAATTTGTAAAATTCACATCTTTTAATCTACAATTCAGACAAATGTGTTCAACATACCAAAATGCTCACACAAATCTAAGCTATTTGATTATTTCAAATTCATGCATGTTTTTTCCGAAATACTCATAAAAATATATCAACATCCTCACATTTCAATTTGCTAAGTATTTGTAACTGCGACAATTTTTTTCTTAATGCTCACAAAAAAATGCAACACACTTGCACACTCCAATTTGCTAAAAAATTGGAGATACTCTTTAAATACAAACTCATCTGAAAAATTTAATTTGCTAAAGTACTATATTTTGAAAAACGCTGAAACACATCAAAATGCCCAGGAAAAAGATGTAACAAATTTTAACATTGCAAATTGCTCCAATTTGTTTTTTGGAAAGCTCCAAATATATCAGCATTCTCACGTTTCAATTAGCTAAATATTTCGAAATACGATAAAATATTACGAAATGCTCACAGAAAAAAATGCAACACATTCGGACATTACAATTTGCTAGAAAATTGAAGATACTATAAGATATATCTCACATATTGCATTCTCTCTAATTATGGAGTTCACATAAATATTTATGGTACACTACAAATATATCTGAACATTCCAATTTAGTAAATATTTGGAGATGACCATAATATATTTCCTCTGATTATGGTGCTAAATAAGAGAATTACAGCGAAATTGAACCATATTTGATCATTTCAATTTAGCTAGGCAAACAAAAAATATATACATAAAAAAAAACACAAAAATAAATTGCTGACTGTTTATGCTACATGATCAAAATTCAAAACAGAATATTTTAAAATTTTAATGTCTTCCAAATCTAAGCAATTTATAAGCGTTAAAATAATTCGAATCTAAAAATCTTACCAAATAGAGCACTTTCTAAAGTCTGTACGCCTTTTAAACATAGACTTTTCTTGAATTTCAGTAATTTATAGATCCAACAATTTTTTAATGCAAACACTTCAAAATATGAATTTTCCCAACGCGCTATTTCTTCTTTTAACAACAGTTTAATCCGCTTAACATTTTCAAGCTAACGACCAGAGTTGAGATCCGAACAACTTTTGAATATAGCCATTTCCAAATCTGAATTTTCTATTCAAATATACCCATCCTAAAAAATATGAAAACATATCAACATAACCACACAAAAAATGCTAACAATACATGCCATATTGCCGAAATTCAAATTCGAAAATTTCAAAAAAAAAAATGTCTTCCACAAATTGGCATCAAGGGCGCGGCGTGCGCCGCGCCGATTCAACTAGTCCCCTTTTACGGACAGTGGTTTTTCAGGGACAAACAAAAAGGGTGGGGAATATTATTGGAATTCCTGGCTAGAACAATAAAAAGGGACAAATCCACTTCCAACTAGAATATGAATGAACTGGTATTTTCAACTAGGCAAAACGAAAAACTGAGCTAGCAATTCCTGGCTATTCCCCTATTCTCATCGGAATTCATTGAATTGGTACTTTGAAATAAACAAACAAAAAATAAGAACTTAAAAATGCAAAAAAGTTGTGTAAGCTTTTATGAGAAAAAATATATATATATGCATTTAAAAAAATGTATATCTTTTTGACTATTTCAACCTCGGATTCATGTTCCAGGTTCTAAATTTCTCACTCACCGAGTGGAGCATTAAAAAAAAATTGTATACAGAGAGTTGTAGGTTCTCGCATTGACGAACATTATTTTTAAGTCGGCTACAAGCATCTCTAAAGTGGCCTAATATTGATCCGAAATCATCTTCAAATATGCACACAAACAGCATTGCTCAACTTGAATCAACATGCGACTTATATTTTGAAAACATCAATGTCTGGATGACAGGAAGGTAAAGCCATACAGCAAAACTCACCAATAGTATCTTTGATAATATTGTAATAATCTCGAATATTACCTGAATCCACCGGCTCTTTAAAACGGCCATGCATCAGCAATCAGCATGATCACTCAAAATCTGAAACACAACTGCCCTTATTAACTGGTAGGGTATATAAATATATAATATATCTCTTTCATTTTACACAAGCAAAGCATTCTCCTTTTACAGATTTGGCAAGTCTTTGGATTATGAGGGTGCATAAGCTTTTACGATTGGCAAAATAAAATGCATACTGTCCGATGCAATCAAGTATACTAAGGCAAAAGACGGCAAACATGCCTTATATACAGATTAGTGAAGATAAAAGAATTGCCTTCAACAACAACCGCATGAGTCCAGTAAAGTTGTTGTCTGTAAGTTTTATAATCCGAGAAAGTAATGAACATCATGGGAATTCCCCAACTGATCAGGAGTCCCATGCTCTCTATTTAACTGTTACCAACCTAATATTTATCGAGTTAATGATATACCTTGAGAAGCTTGCAGAGCATGGATGCGATGTTCTTTTTGTACTTAGGGGCCAACAACTTGGCGGCGGTGGCTGGTTGAACAACGCATTCTCCTTTTGCTTCCCATTGCTCCACTTTTGCACCACGAACAAAAAACCAGAATTTAGATCAGAATTGTAAACAGTCGCCTACAATAACTCAAGTAATACAAGTTGCTATGAGAAAGTATTCTAAGTTCTTAAGCTCAAATTGACACTGTCATTCCAGAGAACTTCCGTAAGAACTCCCTTATCAACCAACCTAATTTCGACTCTGCTTACATGGTTCTGATGTAAACATAAAACTGAACTTTAGTGTCTTAGTAGTCTTGTCTGTGTACCAACCTAATTTCGACTCTGCTTACATGGTTCTGATGTAAACATAAAACTGAACTTTAGTGTCTTAGTAGTCTTGTCTGTGTACCAACCTAATTTCGACTCTGCTTACATGGTTCTGATGTAAACATAAAACTGAACTTTAGTGTCTTAGTAGTCTTGTCTGTGTACCAACCTAATTTCGACTCTGCTTACATGGTTCTGATGTAAACATAAAACTGAACTTTAGTGTCTTAGTAGTCTTGTCTGTGTGTATAAACTAGATCCTACCATAAGACACTAGTAATAAGGACGGTTGTAGAGTATAGAACCAGGATATTAAGCTACAGGAAAAGGCACTCCTGTCTGAAGCTTACTTCTCAAATGCACTGTAACTCTCTTCTTCACTAAATTAAACAGAGATTGCACTTCTAACTTGCTATGTTTTCTCATTGGTAAGCTAGTCAAGATATTAAGCATTTGAGGCACATGAGAAACATTGGTACGATTATAGTAAAGGAAAAGTACTACACACATGTTTCCTACACGAATTATCTTTTAAACTGATAAACTAGAATGCTGACTGTTCTATCTTTCAGGATAAGTGTTTACTGAATTTACAGATATGTACAGGGTACAGCTTAAACTGTTCAGTAACAATCAAAAAAGCTATGCTAGAACCATTTAAGTTGCAGTTGCTGAACCATAAGCCCCTTTCTATAAATAGCTTCGAAATAAGCGTGAGCACAGTACTAAATCGGACCATTATGAGAAAGCATAGTAATGGAAAGATCAGTACTTATTAGTGGCCATGCGAATCTTGATACTCCCTATAGAATCGAATCCATCAAGCTGGTTCACAAATTTCTGCCATAGTATGTTGACCTCATTATCGCCCCCAGTCCCATCATCAAAGCGAGCACCACCTATAAAATCAACTTCATCAAAAAAACACAATGCATGCCTTCTTCGAGCTAGCCATCCAGAGACAGTACAAAAAATATATCAGAAGATCGTGCATAAGGGGAACATTCAAATCCACGAAAATAGATGAGTCCCTATGTGTTATCTGCAGTGTTTTAAGTATCTAACCATCCGAGCACCTTCATCAACATATTTCTGAACTAATTCACTCATAGTTACACGGATAAAAACATACATTTGTTTAATTGGCTACAGCTCTAGCAAGAAGAGTCTCTGCAGTACCAGGAGGACCATAGCAAATGACACCTTTTACTCCTTTAGGACATCACTCACTAACTACAACTTCAGAACTTCTTTTATTCCTCGGCTAAAAAAAGGTCTGGACACCACCACTACTGCAATGGCAAGCTATACAGCTCAACCATAGACCATAAACCTTAAGGTTCATGCACTAAAAAATTCTTAACAGGGTGTTGTCTGCAGAGGAAAAAAAAGCATAGATATCAGCAAAAAAGTGTCGGATTTTAGTAGCCGACACTATCACCGCTCCCTTGAATAACCCTGGGGATATTCATTCCTGAAACTTCGGGTCTTGACTGGTCATGTAGTACACAAGCAAAAACTGTACATCTGACCTGGGACGGCAAAATGATCATACTCTAGTTGCTTACTAACAAACGATCTACCACTAACCAACACAGTCCGTCATGTGCGAAGCTGGGTGGGGAAAACGAAATCCCCTAGCAAACTTTGAATCTTCTGCTATTGTGACACCCAAAATTCGGATTCCTCTATAAATTAAACACCACCTAACCTCTGGATGAATCGAAACAAAAAAACAAGCAGCCACCCAAAAATCAGATTGAACACATCGCCATGTCGCTTTCTCCCATTTGATTTCAATGGGGTTTCGGAAAACATACATGGAAACCTCAACTACGACTGCACGCAAACATTTATATCACCATGGCCAATCAATTCAGGGGATAAAAACAAGTAACAGAGAAAAAAGAGGATGGACTCAAACCTCCAAATCGACAAAAATTAACCGTAGGGATGAGGGCCGGCGGTTAGGACTCCGCTCTTCGCCTCCTCCTCCTCTTCTTCCTGGACGGCCGTGGGTCGGAGGGGGTGGGGGGGGGGGGGAGTCGTCGGGAGGGTCACCATGGAGGAGACAAAGGTGGGCTGGCGCCACTCCTCGCCTCCTCCTCCTCCTCCTCCTCCTCCTCTTCCTGGGTGGCCACGGGTCGGAGGGGAGGGGGTCGCCTCGCCGGGGAAAATGTTTGATTGGCGCGACGGCGGCTATGGTTTCGGCATGCCGGACGAGGATGGGAACGGAAAGTAAACAGGGTGTAGCTCGCGTCGGACGCGACGGAGCGAATCGATCGAAATATAGCGGTTTCGAAACTACTCCCGACGACTACGAGTACTTCCAACATTTATGAAAAGTAAAAAAAAACATTTATGAAAAGTCAAACCTTTATACTCCCTCCATCACATCACAGTTCATAAAACATAAGTACTCTGAGTCCTAGGTGAATAAGAGCGATTAGGAGAAGGAAATTGCTCACGGTGCATTAAATATCTATAGTTTTATGTCTAATTTTGGTACTGTAGAAACCGATGCAAAATTAAATGGGAAACCTTCATCGTCTCCGCCGGCAAAATTCGACGGGTTCTCGCATCCTCTAGTTGTCGTTCTAGCACTAGCAGGGGTGGGGACATCGGACCTGCGTACGGCGCTATACGAAGGTCCTTAATGTTAGAGCTTGATTTTGATCGTCATCTTCTTCATTAATGAGATGGTATCGTCTGCAATAAGTGTCTCCCACACATCGTTCGACGACGAGATATCCTTCCCGATGTTAATGGTGGCTTTAAAGATTAAGTATGTCTACGTATGGTTCTTCAGATCTTGTTTCGCCAGATCAATCTTGCTTCTCATGGTTGCCACGAGGAGGTTTGTCCTCGCAATATCTATCCCGGCTACTACGTCTTCGGCAATGGTGATTCGTTCTCTCGGCTCCCAACGACGTCGACAACGTGGTTCGATTATTTGTCCCTGAAATATCTGTGGTGTGCTCTTGCCGATGTTGCTTGATTAATTTAATGGTTGCGTGCGTGCACAAAGCCTTGGCATTGTGGCTCAAAATTAAAAAGGAAGAACCTTCGGTGGTATTCACAGGTGTGTGGTTTGGTGGTTTCGGTGTTCTACGGTTGCCTTCAAAAAAGTACAAAATTGTATCATGGATGAAGAAAAGGCTTGAAAATCTCATAAATTTGCTAGTCTATTTTAGTTTTATTTTTGTAATTGATATATTCGTGTACTCTTTGTTGGTTTAATATATGTGGAAAATTTAAAAAAAAGGAAAACTTATACACACGGCATGGCCTTCTCCTTAAACCTGAATTAAATGGGGTGGGACGGGCGACGTTTCCTCTCTTATAGTTGAGTATTTATTGCCTAAATTGCGCCTAACTCTTGATTGTTTTCTAGATCTCGAAATATGTCGCATTCTATACGTATTTGGTTTCACAAACATTTTTATATATTTTTTTATACAAAGTTGGTCAAAATTCAAAATATTTGACTCTCCAAAAAAGTTGGAAGTACACTCATTCACGGATGGAGTGAGTATATTTGTAATGAGACAAAACCCTAATTTGTCTATCTCTACATGTAAGATCATCTCTAGTAGAGACTGCAAAAGAGATGAACTCATAAAACTCTGACCGATTTAAAGGTCTGGGCCGTTTTCGTGGCCCGACCAGAGCCCGTAAAAATAAAGGGCCCATATAACATTTTAAGGAGGCTCGTAAATCAACCCGTGCGGGCGCGGTCATTATAGGGTTCTCCGCCCGCACTCTCTCAGCCGCAAACCCTCGTCGCCGACGCATGAAACCCACCTCCTCCGACGAGGAATCCACGGCTGCGCTTACACTCTCCCTCTCTCTAGTCGCTCCCCGAGGACAATGTGGCCTGTCAATAACACCCACAACCATACTATGGCTCGGATGGTCGCGGGGTGCGGCCGTCGGGTGCCGCCGCCCATTTTCGCGGCATAGGGGGAGAGGCGGCGCGTCGCGCGCTCTGTCCAGTTCTACAACAACTCGTTTGTGTGGCGCAGGATGGTCGGGGTCGGCACCAATGACGTCGAGGCCGGGAGCTCCTGCGATGTCGTGCGGTCGCCGGCGTCCGTGCCCTTGGCGGAGGAGAGCAACGATGACTAACTAATCGACATCGAGGACTACACTCAGCTCCGCAAGATCACCGATGCCAAGTCAGTTCGCTCGGAGGGCCGCCGCGAGGCACAAAACGAGGAGCTCCTCCAGCGCAGGTTCCGCCAGGAGGAGGAGCACCTCGTGCGGGAGCGTGAGTGGCAACAGAAGGCGCAGCGCCAGCTGGACTACATCCATGTCATCTCCAACGACGACGAGTGAGATCGGCGGCACCGCGATGAGGTGCCCTGATCAACCCCTTTTTCTTAGATGCAAGTTCCTATCAAATCGGTCTAGACCTAGTTTGTCTAAATATGTAAATTATGTATGTATGCTGTGATGAACCCATATGAACTAGTTTGAATTTTAGTGCGAACATTGTTTCTGAAATTTAGCGCGAATTTTACGGGTCGATTTGCAGTATGTGTTCTGGCGAGCACGTTTCTGACCCTTAAAAGCGGTTTTGGTTCCCCTTATCCGAGTTATACGGGTCATAATTTTACGGTTTCTACTAGAGATGCTCTAAGGTGTCCTCATCATCCATTCACTTATCCATTTTCATTTCACCTTTATGAATAAAAATCTAGTCATACATGCAATCTCTTCACATTATTAATTCTTTTCACCATACAATTTTCACACAATCATTTCTTAGCGGTTAAATATACGAAAAATTTCGTGGTGATTAAATAAATTCTGACTTTTTTCCATATTTCCCGAAAAAATCATTTCATGCTTCAAATATCCATACAAAATGTACAGTTCCACATCATCAATGTTTAGCTGTTTCAATATATGAACATCACATATTTTTCAACTACTATGATTAATCAAATCTCCATATCCCGACAATGTTTTTCCATTTTATGTACTCCCTCGGATCCATAATAAGTGTCACAATTTTGTACTAGCCACTAAAAACTGTGACACTTATTATGGATCGGAGGGAGTATCTTTTTTAAGGTGCCGCCGCAACTTGCGCGGGTATCTTTCTAATATATAAGATGAAGCAAGTATTCTGAAAAAAATGTTATAGTATTTACGGACTACATACGAATGTATATAGACATGTTTTAGAGTGTAAATTCACTTTTGGCTACAAATATAGTCCATATTAGAATATCTGAAACATCTTATATTATGCAACGGAGGAAGTAGTTCTCAATCGATGGGTTGAAGGATGTGGTCAGGTTGCCTAGAGCAAAATTGTCCGCATGAGCGTTTGCCATTGGGCTAACTAGTTGCTTCTTTTCTTTTTAGTTCGTGGCAACTCGTTGAACGGCTAACTTGTGCCTTGGAGCAGTTCCACGTGTCTTTGCAAAAAAAAAACTTTTGAAAAAGTGATAAAAATAAATTAACATTCACATGCAATTTAATGAGTTAATTGCGCCGGAGGTTACACATCTCGTCACGTACGTGCACATTGGTCACACATCTGGAAAACGGGATTTTTTGGTCACACATCTCGACTTTGCGTGCACATTGGTCACAAACGAGAAGTGTCATCTCGTTTGGATGGTAAATTTTCAGAAAACCCCTGGAGAAATATTAATTTTACAAAATGGTCCTCTCAATTTACAAAATGGTCCTTCTAATTTTACAAAATGGTCCTCCTATTTTTTTTAATTTTACAAAATGGTCCTCCTAATATTACTCAGGGGTTTTCTGAAAATTTACCATCCAAAACGGGATGACACTTCCCGTTTGTGACCAATGTGCACGCAAAGTCGAGATGTGTGACTAAAAAATCCCGTTTTCCAGATGTGTGACCAATGTGCACGTAAGTGACGAGATGTGTGACCTCCAGCGCAATTAACTCCAATTTAATGATAGACCATTTTACTTGGCACCCGCACCCATAGTGTGTTTTAATTCGCACCCACACCCACACTGTTATTTTTTGAAACAAAGCTATATGCGAAGGTTCAATCTTTCCTGTTATAAATGTCTTTTCTCAGGATGTTCTTAGTATTAGCCAAAAACGTCCAGTAACTCTCTTTAGTGGTAAACTGAAGACTCTAAAGCGAAGATTGTAACGGCAGAGGTAAAACTGAAGACTGTACTAGGGATCGAACACCAGATGTGAGCTGATGGAAGGCATTTGCAGACTTTTGCATTGCTAGCTAGTACGTACACTCCCATATAAGCAAAATTTCAGTACCAAACATAAGGCTGTCTAGCTCCCATATACGGTAGCAGGATTTCAGTAGCAAACATGAGGCTGTCACTAACATCAAGTCATGAACCATTGTAAGTTGGCACAGCCGCACAAGTGAATTTACGTACAACTACCTCACAGCTCCAGCGCTCTGTTCATCGACCCTAGGATTTGCCTTGCATTTGGATGATCGAAAACATTGGCTGGCAGCATGCTGATCCTCTCCGCTAGCCTCCGCGCCATGGCCGGTGCACGCTGCAAATTGCACCATCAGTCAAACGTGCAGGCAGACATAGATAAGATGAGAGCCGGAGAGGAGACACGCTACTTACCCTTGTGCCTCTATTCAGCATCGCAAGGACACAGAAGTTGCTGAAACGACCGGTTACTAGCTCGGCCAGATTAGCTTGTGGCAGATCAATGAAGGAGCCGAGGATCTTCTGTAGAAAACCATCCGTGCCATGCTCAACACCTTTCTGCAGCACATAATTACTGTGTGGTGGCAAGAAACAGTCAGTATTTCAGTTATGATATCTGTATAGAGCACCGTCAGTTCGTTAAGTACCAACACTGACCTATAGTTCCCATTCGCCATCTTTGTCACACGATTAAGGACAGCTTCTTCTAACTCATGGAGCTCATCATCTTTCGCCTTAGAGAAGCACTGCTCCAAGAACTTGGACCCGAATTGAGACTCATGTAAATTTTTACCCATTTCTTCGGTTGCTTGCTGAATCAATGTCTGCAGTAAAGGTCAGTGTATCGTAAATGAAATTCAGTAACCATATGGATTCCAACAAACAAGAAAAGATAACATAAACCCATACTTGCGGTAAAACAAACTTTGCAGCACCTTACCAAAAAACATCAGAATATCAGATCAAGAGTTATAGTTAAACATCGTTTTTATTGCCAAATTTTTAATTGCAGGGTAGCAAAAACATGCATATATCTGTCTCTAACATGCATCATTCGATACATTTCATGTTCTACAAGAATAACACTAGCATCGTATCCGTGAAAGAATAACACTAGGACTACAGCAAGCACAAACATTCACGACAAGTTGAAAATCGCCATAACTCGAACCTGCGTAATTGGGATTTAAAACAGCATCTGTGCTATGCACACACAAGATGGGACTCAAAAGGCCATGGAAAACAATTACACCCAACCAACCACGTGCACACGATTTCTCGAAAATTCAGACTAGAGGTATTTCTGAACAACAAGAAAACCAGAGCTCGTCCAGCACATACCTTTGCCTGATTATAGGGAAAACTGTCGAAACAGATAATGAGCAACTCGGGGCCTCTGGCATTCCACATTATATTTTCACGAATTAGGCAGCTGACGATAATCTCGCACAAATCAGGGTCTCCTGATACAGCACGAAACAGAGATTGCAAAGACGCCATCCTATTTCCATAACAGAAAGGAAGAGCAGGTTACAACATGCAGGTCGAATTCATTGAATCGAGTACTCTTATCTAAACCGCAGCAGTAGGATACATTGCGCTTACCAGATATCGTCCGAATGTTCGGCCCGTCGAACTGTCCAACGTCTCCAGATGGTGTCGTTCCTCTCGACAAAGGCTTGAACGAGGCTCTCGAGGACGTCGTGCTGATCCTTGGAGCAACGCAGCAATGCTTCCAACACAGATTTTCCGATGCCGTTCTCCATTATCTTGTGAAGATGCACCTTAATGGAGGCGAGCAGCCTGGAGCGGATCTCCTGATCGCCCTCCTCGAGCAAACCAATGACAGGCCCAGCAGACTCCACCCTCGTCAGTAGGGTCACATCTAACACGTCGTGGTGCAGCATCATCATCCTGGTTTCCTCATATTCGCTGGACCTTGCTCGCACAGGTGATGAGACAGCAGTTTGGTCGAAGTACCTGAACTGGGAGGACTCAGCGGTTGGATAGAATGGCTTGGCGGCAATGTTGAAGTTGGATGACGGGGTGGCGCGCAGCTGGGATGACGAAGAGCTCTCCCCTTTCCCTCCCGTGTGGAAGACGGGGTCGGGGGTGTCAGGGTGCGCCGGGATGGAGCTCGTCGTCGAGAAGGACGAAGGGGTCTCCCAGCGCCGCCTCATGAGGTCCTCGAGCGCGGGGTCGGAGGCGTCAGGGTGCGCCGGGATGGAGCTCGTCGTCGAGAAGGACGAAGGGGGATTCCAGCGCCGCCTCATGAGGTCCTCGAGCGCGGGCTCAGAGGCGACAGGTTGCGCCGGGATGAACCTCTTCACCGGAGAGGTCGGTGTCCCGAAGTCCGGATGCGTCGAGGACGACGACTCCGAGCGCAGCTTCATGAGAAACTCACGAGCGGGGTTGGAGTCCGGGTATGCTGGGGCTAGCGGCTGCATCCTTTTGGGTTTGTAGACGGAGACGGAGTACGGCGTCGCCGTGGTGAGGTGGCCAGTGGATGCCCCGAGTTCCCAATAGATCAGCGGCGGCGGCTCCGTAGTCGCGGGTATCGGCGGTTCTCCGAGCCGCAGGGCCTCGGAGACGCAAAGGCCGAGGAAGCGGCCCAACTCGCTGGGATCAGTGGGGATGTTGTAGTGCTCGGCGTTGAAGGCGACGGCTTCGCTGTGGCGCGCGGCGTCGAAGGCGGCGGGATATTGTGGCGCGCGGCATCGAAGGCGACGCGGCTGGTGTGGCTGTGGCGCGCGGCTTCGAAGGCGGCGGGGATGTTGTGGCGCGCGGCATCGAAGGCGGCGCGGCTGGTGTGGCTGTGGCGCGCGGCGTCGAAGGCGGCGTTGAAGGCGTCGCGGTCGGCGTAGAGCCGCGAGAGGAGGGCGGGAGAAGCACCACCGTCGCTGAAGCGCCCGGCGAGGTCGGCCTCGTCGATGGGGAGCGCGGGGTAGTAGAACGGCGGGATGAGGCCGGGGGTAGCGGTGGGGCTCGTGGAGACGAGGTCGCCGGGCTGGGTAGAGGGGCCCGCGGCGTGGGAAGCGGCGGCGTCGGTGGGGCGTGGCGGCAGGAGGCCGAGGGCGTCGTTGGTGAGGAGGCTCAGGGCGTGGAAGGGCGCGGGGTCGGTGGAGCCAGCGGGGTGGAAGCTGCCGAGCGCCGTCGAGGGAGGTGGGGCGAGGTGGGGCGTGGGCACGTCGTCGTTGGGTAGCGACGGCGCCAGCTGCTGCGGCGAGGAGGGAGATGCGCTCTTACTCGAATCCATGGCTGTCTGAGGAGATGGGCGGCGCGGCGGAACGGAAATGGATGGGACTGGGAGCCCTCGATCGGGTGGATGTATATATAGCGAACCCAGGCGTAGGTAGGAGAAGGCCCGGCCGCTCTCTCTCTCTATCTCCCCTCTTTCTAGGTGCTATGTCGATTAAAACATCTGGATCTGGATGATTATTGAACTCCCGCATTCCAACTAGTAACCATAAAACTTCAGGGTTTGTACCCCAATGCCAACTTCTTTAAAAGCACGCTCTGTAAGAAGATGATGTTTTATCCTTGACAAAGCTTTCATGTGAATTATCATATTGTTTGTTCTAGCGCCGTGGCCCTCGCAAATGCGAGGATTCCTTTTTAGTGGGTTGAAAGTGTTTGAAAAATAAATATATGGTTTCATGGATATCATGCTATTTTCGATTATTTGATAATATAAAATACGGTTTTGCAATTATCGCAAAAGACATTACATATTTGAGAACATCTTTGACCGTCTTAAAATTTGGGGACGAAGGACTATTATTTCATATCTCATAGCACCGATATGTGGTTTGCAACTGATATAGTTTTAGTAAATTGAGCTATAGTTTTTATTTGATATTAGATTTGTATGCAGGTTGACTAAATTTGATAAAATTTCATGATGACTTGAAATGAAAGTGATATGACCTTGTTAATAGATAGGTCACGTTAAACCATGAGAATTATCTTGTTCACGTGTTATTTCATCTCATTTAATTTCTCCATGGTGAAACCCCTTGATCATTATTTTTTTACTATTATGCTGCTAAAATAATGATAAATACAAAATTAAGACAACTTTAGTAATAATAAATTTTTCCTATACCAATCCTCAGTCCACTTGTTTTACACACTCGGTCACATCTGTCTTTTTCTGTCATGTAACACCAATATGTGGCTATGTATCCTAGATCTATTGACTTATTTAGCCATCAAATTTATTATGAGATTTTAATGACCTGTGCACTTGAGTCGAACATCATATGAAAGACATGGAAAATATTAAAGATGTCTATCATCTAAGCCAAATAATATTGGTTGTAACAATTCCTAAGAGTTATGGTGAAATATTGACCATTATTTTGAATTTTGATACACTGCGAAAGATAAATAGAAAATTAACATAATACTTTGTCAATCTTGTAGGGAGTGTTTAGTGACAGTCAAATATTTTTAAATTTTTATATGCAACTATACATCTGTACGTACATGTACATCTTGACCAGTTTACATTTCGTATCTTTTTTTTAAAGAAAAATTCATATCCAAGCTAGTACATCCTTAGCTTTCAACCACGTCCGGGCTAGGTAGTTAGCATGGACTGATGTTTTCGAATGCACTGATTAATATACAATTGGAGTATTTCTTTTTGGTCAAACGCTGCTAGAAACAATTTTCCTTGGCGCTAGTCCACCCACATATTTTAACGTGGTAGCTACTGTACCCCTTTTTTTTCATACGGACGTACCTATTCTCACGGAATTGTCCATATGCAATTAGGAGAGTCCAAGTCCTAAGACGTTGTAGTCGGAGTAAATCAGCTACCGGTAAATCCAGATCACGTACGACAGCTAGGTCTTCCGCGTCTCCCAGGCGGCGGCGGCGGAAAAGTTTTTCCTGCTCCAATCTCCGGTGATTGTGTTGGGCCCTCTCCTTCCGCTTGCCGCTCCGGCGGCAGGAGGGAGGGGGACCCCGTTTTTTGCATGGTACTTAGGGCTAGGAGTTCTCTGGCATAGCGCGTCGTTGGGGTGGTGGGAGCGGCGTCCGGGAAAATAAATCTGCCTCAACTCTTCTCTCACACCGGCGTTGTCCTTAATGGCGGCGTCTCGGAGTTGGTGGCACTGTGTGCTTGCCGATCTTTCAGATTGGTGACTTTAGAGTTCATGGATGGTGTCGGCGAGGCGGCGGCGACGACTCCATCAGATGGTTTTTTCCTCCTGCTCTGTCCCCGTTGCTGCGGCGTTGTCTCCGGCGCCAAGGTGGAGCAGAGAGGATTCGTCCAGGAGTACGTGCAGACGGTGGTCTGCACTGGTGACAGCTGGAAGATGGTGCACCTTGTGGTGGGTTCGTGGTTGAAGGCTGATGGTTCTGGTTCCCTACTCCGACATCGTCGTGCATGGGTGCCAGTGCTGAAGTTCGATGGCGTGTCCGGGGACATGCTGCCCCGGTCTGATTCTTTCAACGGCAATGGTTTGTCCTATGGCAAACTACATTGGAGGTCCGAAAAGCTGATGATCAGCGATGGAGCCGCGTCGAGCTCAGGTGAAGAGGTGATCTGTCTATTTTTTCCTTGGTGGCTGCTACGGTGGTGCCGAAAAAGATGGATAGGCGTTAGTTTGTCACATAGGTTTATCCTATATTTCCAGATCTATAAGATCGGTGTATACGTACTTTGTATCTCGTCTTTTATTTATCAATGAGAATCGTATTACCATGCAAAAAAAAGTCCTAAGACGTTGTTTTTCGAATATAAATCACGATAGACGGTCTTTACTCCTTAAATCCAACGAATTTTTTCCCCAAACCATAGCTATAAATCATTTATCTAGCATTTCAAATAATTGGAATGAAATCGACAATGGCTAGCGCATGTCCAGATCACTCTTGAATCGATGGCGTCTAGCACTTGTTTCAGTGTAAACATACTCCTTCAAAATTGGTTGATAGAGGCCCTTAGATATATATAAACACCACATGCATGCATTATCTTGGTTGTAATCAGGGAGTTCTCAAATTTGAAAACGTCTACTTGGGGCTTGATCATACCAAGTCATTATAATTGTCTCTTGTTATGTAACTTCTGGCACTCGAAAATCATTATCGGTTTGAGCATCAACTTCCGCAGAATCAGGATTGTTCCATTCGCTTGCTTGCACATCCTTTACATTTGCACTACCGACATGATCCTGTGGTTGAAAGCTCAAACCAATTGGCTTGATTTTTTTTTTTGGATTCCAGGTCTCTTCCTCTACATTTGTACACAAACACAAGCGAATAATCTACTCCATCCGTTCACAAAACAATGTCTCAACTTACTTTAAATTTGCATGTATTTACATACTAAATTATGTCCAGACACATGCAAATTTAAATTGGGTTGAGACATCTTTTTATAAACGGGGGAGTAAAATTTTCTAATCAATCTACTGTTTAGAGATAGGCTAAAATTTAACTAAGGCATGATACAGTCAGTGACAGCGAGGCGAAGTGACTGGTCTTTTTTCTTTCGTCGTCGCTCATGTTGTACCCGTGTGGTCATCTATTTTCAGGACTCAATGCACAATCAATCTGGAGTCTGCATTTGAGCTTGGCAACCGGGCGAAAGAAAAACCATCGTTTTTGTGGGGGGGGGGGGGGGGGGGGGGGGGGGGGGCAAAGATCCGCATTTATTTGATCGTGCATGCGTGACCATTCTGATGTTTGGAACAGTTGCTGGGTATACTTGGCATGGGCCTATAATTCAGGTCCAGGCCCACCCGTGACAGCAAAATCTCATATCGTGTTTTCAGAGTTTGGACCGGGTCTCTATTAAAGTTGCAGGGGACTCGGCTCTTGTTTCGCTGTTATTGAACCCGGCTGAGGCACCAATGCACACGGAACTAAGAAGATGTGACCTCATTGCCATTACCATTTGGTATGCTTGGTGGGAGAGGCGCAAGATAACACACGGTGAAGAGGTTGTTGATCCGATCCGCTCAGCACAGTCTATTCTAGCGTTGGCTATGAATTTCTATGAATTTCAATAGGGCGAAGAAGATCAGGAGCAACCGTATAAACAGAATGGATGGCTGAAACCCCAGAAGATTGTGTCAAGCTAAAGGTGGATGCATCTTTTGATATTGATACAGATACAGGAGGTAGTATATTCGTGATCACTCTGGCATGTTCACTCATGTGGTCGCTGGACTCTTAATCATGTGGAGGACGCGGCAACGGCGGAGGCACATGCGATCCACAATGGACTTCTACTAGCTGGATCAGTAGGATGCAATCGAATTATGGTTGAATCTGATTGCATGGAAGTTGTGGAGACCATGCAAAATAAAACGGGAACTCTTTTGGAGCAGCTGCAGCAATTTACGAAGAATGCTCGTTCCTTTGTCGTAATTTTAGTGTGTAGTTTTTCTCATTGTCAAGGGAGGCTAATAGGGCCGCACATATTTTAGCAAAGTTTTTCGAGTAGACCATGAGATATGGCATGCCGATCCTCCAACTTGTGTGCGTTCTTAATCACAGATGATGTAACTATTGTGCCAAATTAATATAATCTGCCGTGGTGGTTTTTCAAAAAAAACGCAAATATGCTAAGCCCAGGTCCAGGTCCGTGCAACCTTTGGGCTAAAATCTTAGGCTCAGGCCCGGCCTCATGGACAAGCCCAGGTTGCCCAAACCCTTGAATTTCAGGTCAGGCCGATCAGGACAGGCTTCCATGGCAGTTATATTGTTGGTCATTTTTTAGGGGAACGCGTAGTCTTTTTTTTGGCGAAGCACAGTACAACACAGAGCCCACATACACGCGCATACACTCCCCCCTATGAACGCACGCACCACACGCTCCCTATGAGCACCTCCGAAATACTGAGCCGGCGGATCGGTCTTGAGATTGACGAAGTCACCCGGGCGTCTCGCTGTCGACGGAAACATCGCTCCCACTGAAGAATATTTCGCCTAAATGAGAAACACCAGTGTCAAACCTGAGGTTTGAACTCTGGTGGGCTGGGGTACAATCACCCTCCTAACCGTCTTGCCACAGACAAGTTCTCAGGACACGTAGTCTTTATTTATGACACATCTAGAAATATCACAAGACCTAGCTAGATAATGAGCAAAACGTTAGCTCCACGGAAAACATGAATGAAAGAGCAAGACTCTAGACCTAGCAAGCGAGACGTTTGACATCCTCTTTGACAGCCCCAACGCCGATCTGTCAACCTCGGAGCTGAGCACCCTTTGGATAACGGAAAGTCAATCTAAAGGCACCACCATGTGGTCAAACCTCTTCAACAACAAACGCCAGAGCTTGGCCAACTCTGGAGACGTTACTTCCATGCTCGCTGCAGCAGCAAGACATGAACTAGTATGATCTCGGATAACAGTTTAAAACCCATGTTGTTAGATGAGGTGAAAAATCGCGGTACGTGCGTAACGTGCTGTTTTTTTTTGTAATGTGCTGCTGATTTTTTCATGTCGTGATTGCTTAGTTACCGTTACCGGAGTCTATGTCTGATACTTCTATCTTTCATAATAGATCATAGGTTACGTGACTAATTTTTTTATTAACCTTGTAAATAGTTTACTTGACTAATATTGTTTTTGCTATATTTGGATGATATGGCTTAATGTGGTACTGGTGTCTCTATTTCAAACAATTAAACCCATGTATATGTATGGGACGTTGCTATTCCAAGGTCGGCCTCGATCTGCCGTTTAGCAAGATCAGTCTGACACGGTTTGTCCTCCAGATTTGGCGGTATACAGTTTCAAAATGGGTTGGCGCGCGCGAGGGAACGAAGAAAACAGATATCCTTTCGTCCCAAATTTCTTGTGTTTTAGGATTAGTTAAAATCAAACTTTATAAACTTTGACTAAGTACGTAAAAAACATCAACATTTAAAATGCGAAATTTATATAATATGAAAAATATATTTTATGATTATTCTAATTATATTTATTTTGTATTGTAATTATTGATATTTTTTCTTACATGCTTAGTTAAATTTTCAAAAATTGACTTCAACTAATTCCAAAACACGGTGTAATTTGGTACAGGGATCATCCCGCATGGGATGCAAAATTGTCAGGATCACATCCCAAGGTCTGCCATGAGAAGGCGCTAGCTCCAGCTACAACAGAAACTACAGGGTTTCCTAGTGGATGAATATTACTCGTACTCTTTGCCGAGATCAACGAGTACAATAACTCCATGGATCCGGAATTGTTTCTCACAACAGAAATCAGGTATGTAAATCTACGGGGGCATATGGGGTGCACTAGATGGATCAGGTGTACTAATGCACTAGCCGATGGGGCAAAAAAATTCAAAATTTGAAAACTCATCAAAATATTCCGAAACAAATCATGCACATGCCTGACCATGGTACGCACCGACGTGATTTTTTTCGCACCGAAATGTCACCGTATGCGCCCTGGTCAAAAATGACAAATTTCTGACATAATTTGAGATCCCAAAATTTGAATTTTCTGTCAGAAATTTGTCATTTTTACCCAGGGCGCATACGGTGACATTTCGGTGCGAAAAAAATCACGGCGGTTTGTACCATGGTCAGGCATGTGCATGATGTTTTTCGGAATTTTCTGATAAGTTTTCAAATTTCGAACTGTTTTTGAAATTCGATCCGGGCCTGTTTTTTAGATCCGACGGCCCAGATCGGCTAGTGCATTAGTACACCCCAACCCCCTAGTGCACCCCATATGCCCCCGTAAATCTACGGGGAATGTACATCCCATCTCTTTACTCCTTTACAAGAAATTCCTCCTGCTTCATAAAGATTTGACTGATCTTGTCTCCATCCCCGTCTTGTCTCCCTCCAGGCTAGTTTCATTGTTCAGACTTGTTGGCTGATCTTTAACCTGCAAACAAACTGGTGCTACTTAGATTTATCTTTCTGGAAAATAGTTTATATCTGCTACTTAGATGTAATCTTTGCTGAGATCAACGAGTACAAGAACTCCATGGATCCCGGAATTGTTTCTCCACAACAGAAATCAGGTATGTAAATCTACAGGGCATTCTAAATCCCATCTCTTTACCCCTTTACACGAAAATCGTCTGCTCTGGCGGCTCCGGCTTCGGCCTGGCCGTGCTTTTCGAATCGTGGGGAGAGAGAAATCGGAGAGAGATGGGGAGAGAATGAGAAAGAAGAGATGTGGAGGAGAAGCCACGTCGGTGGGACCCACCCACGCGTCGCGTGCGCTGACCGCGCGAGCTGTTGCGCACCATTTCGGTAGGGCGGTGAAAAAAGCATCCACATTGACATAAACGAGCCACCGGTGGTGGTTTCCAAGAGGGTTTAAGAGAGGAAACACACCTTGTCTCCATTGGAGATGCCTTCTCATGTTAAATAGAAGAGCCTGTAAAGGGGGTGGAGTCACAATGTCGAGGTGAGCTGGTGACCATCAGCAGGGGAAACCGTAGTTCTCCATCAATGTCGGCCACTGGGTTCGTGGATTGAGCGTTTGGCAGTATAAACCTACCCTGCAAACATTTGTAGCGTAGCCTTATACTTCAGGCTCGGTTTTCTTATTCATTTGACACATCAGAATACTATCCCTAGTTGTATTACAAATTGCTACTCCAATAGTTGTATGGTTACTAGCAACCATTTACATCAGAAACCACAAATGGAGCCCGAGCACCATGGTGACCATATTTCTGAAAATTGAAAAAATAGCATTTTAAAGTTTTAAAAATTCTGGGAAAAAATCTTAGATTTCGAAATAGGTTTTCGCCCGCTATATTAATATAGCAACCACCCGATACAAGATTGAGTCCACTGCTGGGGCAAAACAACACATTCATACCCAAAGGAAAGAAAAAGAAAAACAAGAGAAAACAAAGCCGACATCGGCGGATCAACAAAACAAAAGTGACTCGCAACCTGTCACATCCCAAATTTATAATAAGAATAAATAAGACCCAAAATTCAGAACCAACAAAAACTTTTTGAATTATTTCACAAATGATTGTGTTTTCCTTTAAATTGTTCTGTTTAACCTTGTGTAACTTGATGTTTATGATTGTTTGACTAGTAAATGTCAACCCAAGAAATCAACCTAAGTAAAAATATATTTAAAACTCTGGTGATCATGTTATGACAAGAATATATTCCATATATCTTTTCCATTCTTATTTTCGCCAAGGTCCATTTCAATGATTTGGTTTTAGCAGCAAATAAAATACCCACTCTTGAGAAGATAAAAGTATTTCCAAAATTACATGTTTCAAAAATATGGAGATCTATCTGTGATCTCCTATCTATTCTTCAACCTTGATATTTTACAATCCCTATTTTATAAACTCCTATGTTTCCACTCCCTTTGAAAATAACTCTAGTGGGAAATATATTACCTCACATATTTCCATTCTCAAACCTTTTTGAAAACTATTAATTATGAGGTGAGACATTTCCTACCCATCATCTTGCCATGATTAAGTGTGATCATTATATGGTAGTATTGTTAAATAAGGAAACTATAGTATGATAAATTCTTGTGGTTTGATTTGTGTGGTCATGTTTGTGATCTTAAGATTGTGGTGTTGTTGATATTGTTGTGTTGTTTGCTTGTGAGGATAGATTCCTCAATTGTGCTTAACACTAAGATAAAACACCCTTTACAACAATATTGGAATGTGACTTGAATAAACACAAACCCTTTAGAATTATCCACACCTAAGTTAAAGTCCTAAGTTAGGGAAATAACTTTGTTAAAATTCCCTCTCTGTCTATTCCTCCCTTCCATGAAAACAATTATGTTTTCTTTATCAAATTCTAGGAGTGAGATGAACTAATAATCATCCCCACTTCATATCACCCCCTCCTCAAGTAAACCTACTTTTCGATTTAAAAAAATCCCTCAATTCATTTATCAAAAAGGAAATGAAGGTCATGAGTTAAAAATGATCTTCATAAATAAATTCCCTCCTAAATTCTCTACTTCCTCCAAACCAGTATTCCCTCTATGAAAACATAAATTATTTTGAAGCTACCTTATTTGTCAAGGAAGTTCCAAAAGTTCGACACAATATTTTATCACTGGTTTTAAAATACTAAAGAATGTTAATTCAGTTTTTGCCAAAAATGACATATTTAAACTCTATGAACAAATATTGCTCAAAACATTTTCTTTTCAAAAACCAATTTTTGTGGAGCTTCCGCATGTATATGGGAGGCTACCTGAATTTTCTCGGAATTTTGTAAAATGTTTTAATACCCCAAATAAATCCTTAAAACTCCACTGGTTTTGAAAAGGAAATAAAAGAAAGAGAAAATGACCTAGTTGTGATTGTAGAAAGAATTGCAGGGGCCTCTTTGCAAAAGCTTCGTTGACCTCCTGTAGCTCCAATGCCGCACGGCATGGACGCCGTGCTCCTCACGCCGTGGTCGCTGATCGAGCACTCCACCGTGGCCCCCTTCCTCCTTGCTGCGGAGGAGAAAAGACTCCTCCATGCCACTCCTCTGCCAGCGTGCTCCCTTGCCGTGTTTCTCTCGCCGTTGTTGCCGTGCTCCTTGCGCCATGTCAACACCACGTGCCCCCCTCCCTCCTTGCAGCGGAGGAGATAAGCACCCACGACACTCCTCTGTTGCCCTCACTCCTCACTACTCGCTCTCTCTCTCTCGCTCCCTCATTTTCTTCCACGAACCGAACCGCATCCGAAGCTTCCGTCGCGCATCGCCGGCAAATGAGAGCTCCCCGACCAAATACAAGACCACCAGCAGCACCGCCTCGTCGTCCTCTCCATCTTAGCCCGAGGAATCGAGGAACGAACCCTCGAATCCACCGTGCCGTCTTCATCCCCATCCGCTCCGACAGCCGTGGTGTCGAGCAAGCTCGCGAGTGCCACGGACCACCATTCTTCGCCATTTCTGTGTCCATGTGCTCCCCTTGCTCTGCTCCCTCTCATGCGCCTTCTCTCGTTGTCCAGGAACCACCGGAGCCGCGCGCACCGTCCTCGCCGTCCCCTGCCGTGCTTCGTCGACATCGCGTGACGCGAGGAAGACGAAGGGGCCGCGTACCCCTTCGTTCGCGTGCATGGGCCACTGGCTGGGCCGCTCTCCTCACTGCTCGAGCGGATCTGGCCCAGATCTGGCCCAATCCCCTTTTTCCTGTTATATCTATTTCCTGTTTTAATTTTTCCTGCTAGATCTATGGTAGGAATAAATCCACCATTTAATCCCTGTGCTAGTAATTGATTGTTTCGAATTTTGTTGTGTTCCTATGAGTTTTCTTAGACATGCAGAACTGGTTGCTTGCCAAAATACATTTTTAATTGTTGTGTAGATTAAATCTTGTAGAAAGAGTAGTTTTCACTAAATAATCAATATCTAGAGTTTTAAAACTCCAAATATTGCAAACTAAAATTCCCTGGATAGCCTGAAGTGATACCTTTCTAGATCTGTTGGTCTTGTATGCAAATGAAGCCTAAAACAAAAGTTCTACTCATTCTTGTAAACACACCAGTAGCACTTTAGTGATTTTTGTAGATTTTTGTGAAATGAATTTTGGAGTAAATCCAATTGGATTGTCTTCTATATGTGCAGGAGAACATACTCCTAGCTTGGCATGATTGTTTGATTTACAGAACTCTCTAGGTACAATTTTTAGTAAAAGTGTTGTTCTGCCACTAATAAAAAGAAATTAGATTAATTGCTTTTAGTTATGAATTTGTGGTTTGTGTTGATTGTTGATTGTTTTGGTACTGTCACTTGTGTGTTACTAATCTTTAAACATGTTAAAATATGTTAGTACTGTTAGTGGTTAGAGATAATCTTGTTTGAGTTAAACAGGTGTGGTTAAAGATGAATATGATGTTTCCAACTAATAATCAATCTTGCTTGTGTGCTTGAGAATTTAAGTAAACCGAATTCAATTGTTTTGACTTCTGTTCAGTAGTAGATGTTGTAGTAGTTCAGCTTGTGTGTTAGTGTTGCTTGGTCGAATGGTGTGGAAATTGTGTGTTTGTAACAGTTTCTGCAATAGGCAAAATGTTTCTTATTTGTTTTAATTAGGAATATGTTGCCTTACTTGTTAAACTTGTTTGTCTTTAAGTTGAGTATTAGCTTGAGTGTCTTGTTAATGTCTCCACCTTAACTTGGTGAGACATGTTGAATTACAGAGATTATTGGGTAACTTAACTTTTGTCTGAAGTATTTCCTGCCTAAGGAAATTTGTTTGTTAACAACCCTTCGTTGGAGTTGTTTAATACTTCATGTGTTTAGCTTGTGATTGGTGGTATACTCCTGTTAGTATATTGCCCTTGTGTTTATGTCTTGAATAGTTCACTTGTTGGGTAATTTAAGTATGAGGTGAAGTTAGACAAGTGGTGATTATTGTGTAGAGTTGGGATTAAAATTTTAAACATATGTTTTAATGTTTAATGTCTAGTCCTTGGTTAGTATATATGCTAGTGTTAGTAGCATGTAATGTCTTGCGTAGTTGGATTAATTTCTTGTTTGCATCTAGATAAGTGTGGTGATTGCTAAACTTGTTTGTTAAATAATAATGTTCCCTCATGATTTTTGTTTGATTATGGCTTGATGTTTGTTGCTTGATTAAATGGGTTCTATGTTTTCGGTTTGATTACTTGTTGGTATCCCACGTGTGAGTTGGTTTGCTTATTGTGTGTTGTTTTATTTTCATGTTTGCGACGCTAGACATTAACGCTACCGGAGTGGTCTTTGGAGAGGATTTATCGAAGAATGATGGAGTTTATTTATTTGATCAGTAAAGAAGAAGTCCAGGAGCTTTATGCTGCAATCAGGCAAGCTACTTCACTGAGCTTGCATCTATATACATCTATTTTGATTTACCTGTTTTACTTATATTAGCATAATGATTTACGTGGTGTTTGCCACGAAAGCTATGATTTTGAAAACCCTTTTCCAAATTACAAGTATATTATTAAGACACCCGATATAGAGGTGTCAGTGGTATACAATGATTTCGAAATGAATTTGTTTTACTCCAAAACCTTCTGTGAAAAATCTTTTTGGTGGGATTACGAACCACCCAAGTTTTGGTTAAAAGTATTTTGCTAAGAAAATTGGAAATGATCGTGAAAACCTTTTCAAAAGTTTATGAAAAAACTATTTTGTCACTCTATGTAGAGATATCAGTTGTTTATATAAAACTATAGGATGGGAAAAACATTGTTTATTCAAAACTCCTTTGAAAATCCTTGGATGAATTATGGTATACCGGGATGTCGGTATGGAAGTGGTGAAGTGAAGCGTGGTGATGTTTATGAAAAATGCACATTGTGTCTTTGTACCATGACTACCAGCCGATAACCTGTGCGACCACATTTACCCACATATGGGCAAGGGCGTAGTCATATAATTTGCTCGTGTTAGTACTGGATGCCTCAACAACGAGGATGACCTCGTTCCATGAGGGGATGGTTTGGTGACCTGCCCCTGACCTGGGTCCTCTTAAGTGAAGTCTACCGGAAGCCGGTATGATTGTCTTGTAGAAAGAGGATTGAAGGGCTCCCTTGGGTCCGCCGGGCAGAACTACGAAGTCCTCACACTTAGTTTCCGACGGGCATGGATTTAAGTGTCGATGGAACCGGTTTCGTAGCGGTAGGATCCTATACTAGCATGAGCAAAGGACAGGCTATGGCCGGGAACTCAACTTCGCATACCTCTGGTATGGCGGGACGTGGCTGACACGTGAGTGACCGGATGGGTGTGGGAAAAGCGTGCTACCTCTGCAGAGGGTAAAACTATTCGAATAGCCGAGTCCTCGGATATGGACAGTTGGGAGGCTGTCCTAAGACCATGTGCAAGTTTTACAAAGTTTTGGGTTTGAAAGGAAAATGAGTGGAAATTGTTTTATGCAACTATACCGAGGGTATGGTATGAGGTTGCTGGTCAAATAAGTAACCATGAAGGGGTATGATCAGAAACCAGGAGGTTTGGAGGAAGGGACAAGATGGTGATTTTCGAGGAAAAAGTTTTAAAGGGTTTTCTCACCTTTTAAAACGAAGGTATATTTTCGGGAAAAAGGTTTAAAAAGACTTCTTACCTTTTTCAACAAAGGTAGGTGAGAAAACTACTTTCCAAAATGATTTGTTTCAACAGGATTACAAATCTACTCTTCCCTTTTTAAATAAAGATATAGTGATGTTTTCCTAAAAATAAAAGTCTTTTAAAATTAAAAACTAGTGCATGCTCCTGTTGGGGTAGCTTGCGAGTACAATCAAATGTACTCATATTGGTTTCGTCCCTGGCTATTGTCTTAGCCAGATTGTGGAAGAAGAAGCAGTTCGAAGAAGAGGAGTTCACTGACGTCCTTGCGAACTAGGGCGCTTTCCAGTCAGCTGCCTGTAGGGTTAAGGCGAATGACTTGGGCTCCACGTTGTTTGGTGATTCCGCTGCAAGCACCTGATGAAGCTGATCACTTCCATCAAGTAAGTAAATAAATTGGTATGTATGGATGTTCTTTGGTTACCAAGTTTAATTGTGCTTCAGCGACGCACTGATCATGGGATCGCTGATATGTAGGCACAAGGGTATTTCGGACAGTTAGTCCGGGGTCCCCACAGACTTGGTATCAGAGCCATCCTGACTGTAAGAGACCTTAGTTAGCATGGACGTTAGTTAGGAAAGCAAATATTTTGTTAAAAATATATTAATACCAAAAATATATCTTTATCTAGGGAAGTCCAAACATGACTTCCACTCTTCTCACTTCTCAAATAATTTCTGAGTCTTACCCTTCTATTTTAAGATTTACCAAGGATTTCTCTACTCCCTCTTACCCGTTCAAAATACTAGACGATGAACCCAAAGGAGACCTAATTAGCTAGCACCTATGAGAAGAAGCATCCATCTTGAATATTCAACATTCAACATCAAGGTGATTGATCTGCAAATGCCAAGATCATCAATATCAACAAAGCAAGAGACTTCCGAAGACCCTCGCTCAACGTCAACAATTCTACTCAAGTTGCAACCTCGACTATCTCAAGTATTCCAGCTAAAGCCTAAGGTGATAAAATGAAGACTTCATCAACCATGTAGACTTCATCAACCATGTATAACTTATGATAGGAGCTTTAGTTATATTACCCGACTACCACGAGTAGTAGGCGTCCATTGGTACTAAATGTACCTTGTGTGTTGTTTGTCTGTGAAGTTCCTTGCTTGTGTGTGCTCTGTTTGTGTGAGGTTTTTCATGTGTGTTTCACAAACACGCCTTGTCGGCAGCACAAAGTAATTTCAAAAATTTCTCCTTATTATAAAAACTCTTTTTGTCACCTAACCAAAAGAACCATTCTTGACCTCTTGTCCATAGCTGCACCTTGTTGCGGATATAAACCCGCCTAGGAAATCTTCTCAGGTATTTTTCCCTCTCATCTAAACCATCTCCCAAACAGAACTGACAGTTCCGTAAGATACAAAAGACCCCGATCTTTAACCAAATAGCCTGAGATTTTGTATCCTTTTCAAAAGTCCGACTTAGAAAACCCTTCAGAAATTTTTGTCCTAGTAAAAGGAACAAGATATCGAATACTCTCTACTTCAACCCTGAGGCCCAAGACTCAACGACCTTCTGCAAGACGGATAGCGGCCTTCATACATCGTTTTGTACAACCACATCAAGCTATCAAGAAAGATGAAGATTCAAGACCCGACGTTAGATGACATTAGTCGTATCCCGTCGGACTAACAAAAGATTATGAAAACTAACATAACTAACCTAATTGATCTAATTTTAAATCTCTCATCTAACCAAGTTTTGCAAAGCTACTAACTGCTTTTTCTAGACAAAGGAAAGAGATGCCATAGGACGACTCAAAACTATTTGGGGAAAGGAGAACTTTAGGAGGATATAAGAGTGTTGAACTCTAAGATTATTAGTTAAAAGGATCCCTTAAGAATCTAGTTGATGAGATCAAAACTTGTTGGATGATGTTGGTAATATCAAAAATTTGGGGTTTAGAATAGAAGTAAAAACTTGGAGTGGATCGATAAATTAATTGGATTTGGACAAATGATATATCTGATTTATGCTCTGGGGCTAACCAGTTGTGGTCCCCAACCATTGGTGATTATCTGGAGCTAGAAGATGTGACCCTTGATTGGAGGTTTAGAAATACAGGTGAAAGTTATTGGATTTTTAGGAAGCACTTGCTGATAAAATGATATTTGGATTGGTTAGAAGCAAGTAAATTAAGAAGAATACTCCTGTGTTGGAATGTTTAGGGTGATTCTTAGCGCAAGTGACCTTTGTAATAAATTCTTATAGAATTATAGGAAGTGGTCAAAGATGAGTTAGCAAATGAGCAGATCGTTGTATGCAAGAAATAATTGGTGGAGGATGAATGAATGTTTATCGGATTCTAGGAATCAATATGACTTGGTCTAGTAGCCGGCATTCTAGGTGATAGTAGTTTTCAGAGCTTGTCACGCTCTGTTTGGATTGTTCTTAGAAAGATCATTTATCTTTGATTATGAGATCAAGGCCCAAAAGTGTTGAGATAACAATCTGAATTTGGTTAGAAACGGGTCAATTCTGGATGGTATGATCACATGATTGTTGGATGCTTCATTTAGCTTTGATGATATGGTCGTGGGAAAAATGGAACCTGAAGGAGTCAGATATTATGAGGTATGCCTATCTGGAGAGAAAAATCAATCGGAAATAATTGGTGGAGCACTATGATTTTGTGATAAAAGGGCAATGGGAAGAATATGCCAAAAAGATTTGATGGGTACCCGATAGATTGAACTATACCATGATAAAGAGTTTATGCCCAAGGAAGATGAGGGCGGATTAATAATTTTAGCTTGGACAGGACCATGTTTCAAATTAACTAGTTGGTAGTAGTGGCCTTACCATAATATTGGAATGGTATTTTGAAAAATCGAGAATTAGAGTCCTAGGTAAAGTTGGTCGTTTAGGATCTTAGGTATAATAAGTTTGATGTTTAAGGTATGGCACCCAACCCCCTTGAAAATTAACATCAGCCCCTCAACCCAAAGTTTTCCGGGAAAACCCTAACTATTCTGGTGCACTCTAACTTACATGTGAAGACACCTGCGAAGCTGTGTGAAGACCCGGAACCAAAGAAGCAATGTACCAGACTATCATTGAGTATTTGGAAACTCTTACATCAGAATCTATTACTCTTAACCTCTCTAGAAATAGTGTGATCATCAAATGTTCGGGTTATATAGAAGTAGTTTGGTAACGAGCCTCATGAACTTGTTAGCAACTTACTTTTGTTTGCTCAAACAATTGAGTGTCATACACAAATAAACGGAACGTCAGATAATTCAGTACATCTCAGCCTTTGGAATATGAAAAGTAGTTTGATGACAAGACTAGCTACCTTGTTAACAAATTCTTCTTGTATGACTAAGGCAATTCGATGTCATAAAATACACCCACATTCTTATACAACTAACCAATGGAAGGCCTCGCGACATCAAGTTGTTAAGATCTCACATAGCGACCTTACTGAAGGAGCAACGACCTCGGAAGAGTAGTCAACCTCAAAACCTGTGCCCTCATACTCCCCTGTACCCCCGGGCAAATCTCGAGGACGAGATTTATTTTAAGGGGGGAAGGATTTGTAACATCCCAAATTTATAATAAGAATAAATAAGACCCAAAATTCAGAACCAACAAAAACTTTTTGAATTATTTCACAAATGATTGTGTTTTCCTTTAAATTGTTCTGTTTAACCTTGTGTAACTTGATGTTTATGATTGTTTGACTAGTAAATGTCAACCCAAGAAATCAACCTAAGTAAAAATATATTTAAAACTCTGGTGATCATGTTATGACAAGAATATATTCCATATATCTTTTCCATTCTTATTTTTCGCCAAGGTCCATTTCAATGATTTGGTTTTAGCAGCAAATAAAATACCCACTCTTGAGAAGATAAAAGTATTTCCAAAATTACATGTTTCAAAAATATGGAGATCTATCTGTGATCTCCTATCTATTCTTCAACCTTGATATTTTACAATCCCTATTTTATAAACTCCTATGTTTCCACTCCCTTTGAAAATAACTCTAGTGGGAAATATATTACCTCACATATTTCCATTCTCA
Source organism: Poa pratensis (assembly GCA_947311845.1). Taxonomy (NCBI): domain Eukaryota; kingdom Viridiplantae; phylum Streptophyta; class Magnoliopsida; order Poales; family Poaceae; genus Poa; species Poa pratensis. The sequence continues at coordinate 12,390,717 of CAMZMU010000073.1, forward strand.
AACCTTTTTGAAAACTATTAATATATGAGGTGAGACATTTCCTACCCATCATCTTGCCATGATTAAGTGTGATCATTATATGGTAGTATTGTTAAATAAGGAAACTATAGTATGATAAATTCTTGTGGTTTGATTTGTGTGGTCACGTTTGTGATCTTAAGATTGTGGTGTTGTTGATATTGTTGTGTTGTTTGCTTGTGAGGATAGATTCCTCAATTGTGCTTAACACTAAGATAAAACACCCTTTACAACAATATTGGAATGTGACTTGAATAAACACAAACCCTTTAGAATTATCCACACCTAAGTTAAAGTCCTAAGTTAGGGAAATAACTTTCTTAAAATTCCCTCTCTGTCTATTCCTCCCTTCCATGAAAACAATTATGTTTTCTTTATCCAAATTCTAGGAGTGAGATGAACTAATAATCATCCCCACTTCATATCACCCCCTCCTCAAGTAAACCTACTTTTCGATTTAAAAAAATCCCTCAATTCATTTATCAAAAAAGGAAATGAAGGTCATGAGTTAAAAATGATCTTCATAAATAAATTCCCTCCTAAATTCTCTACTTCCTCCAAACCAGTATTCCCTCTATGAAAACATAAATTATTTTGAAGCTACCTTATTTGTCAAGGAAGTTCCAAAAGTTCGACACAATATTTTATCACTGGTTTTAAAATACTAAAGAATGTTAATTCAGTTTTTGCCAAAAATGACATATTTAAACTCTATGAACAAATATTGCTCAAAACATTTTCTTTTCAAAAACCAATTTTTGTGGAGCTTCCGCATGTATATGGGAGGCTACCTGAATTTTCTCGGAATTTTGTAAAAAAATTTAATACCCCAAATAAATCCTTAAAACTCCACTGGTTTTGAAAAGGAAATAAAAGAAAGAGAAAAGGACCTAGTTGTGATTGCAGAAAGAATTGCAGGGGCCTCTTTGCAAAAGCTTCGTTGACCTCCTGTAGCTCCAATGCCGCACGGCATGGACGCCGTGCTCCTCACGCCGTGGTCGCCGATCGAGCACTCCACCGTGGCCCCCTTCCTCCTTGCTGCGGAGGAGAAAAGACTCCTCCATGCCACTCCTCTGCCACCGTGCTCCCTTGCCGTGTTTCTCTCGCCGTTGTTGCCGTGCTCCTTGCGCCATGTCGACACCACCGTGGCCCCCCCTCCCTCCTTGCAGCGGAGGAGATAAGCACCCCACGGCACTCCTCTGTTGCCCTCACTCCTCACTACTCGCTCTCTCTCTCTCGCTCCCTCATTTTCTTCCACGAACCGAACCGCAGCCGAAGCTTCCGTCGCGCATCGCCGGCAAATGAGAGCTCCCCGACCAAATACAAGACCACCAGCAGCACCACCTCGTCGTCCTCTCCATCTTAGCCCGAGGAATCGAGGAACGAACCCTCGAATCCACCGTGCCGTCTTCATCCCCATCCGCTCCGACAGCCGTGGTGTCGAGCAAGCTCGCGAGTGCCACGGACCACCATTCTTCGCCATTTCTGTGTCCATGTGCTCCCCTTGCTCTGCTCCCTCTCATGCGCCTTCTCTCGTTGTCCAGGAACCACCGGAGCCGCCGCATCGTCCTCGCCGTCCCCTGCCGTGCTTTGTCGACATCGCGTGACGTGAGGAAGACGAAGAGGGCCGCGTACCCCTTCGTTCGCACGCATGGGCCACTGGCTGGGCCGCTCTCCTCACTGCTCGAGCGGATCTGGCCCAGATCTGGCCCAATCACCTTTTTCCTGTTATATCTATTTCCTGTTTTAATTTTTCCTGCTAGATCTATGGTAGGAATAAATCCACCATTTAATCCCTGTGCTAGGTAATTGATTGTTTCGAATTTTGTTGTGTTCCTATGAGTTTTCTTAGACATGCAGAACTGGTTGCTTGCCAAAATACATTTTTAATTGTTGTGTAGATTAAATCTTGTAGAAAGAGTAGTTTTCACTAAATAATCAATATCTAGAGTTTTATAACTCCAAATATTGCAAACTAAAATTCCCTGGATACTTGAAGTGATACCTTTCTAGATCTGTTGGTCTTGTATGCAAATGAAGCCTAAAACAAAAGTTCTACTCATTCTTGTAAACACACCAGTAGCACTTTAGTGATTTTTGTAGATTTTTGTGAAATGAATTTTGGAGTAAATCCAATTGGATTGTCTTCTATATGTGCAGGAGAACATACTCCTAGCTTGGCATGATTGTTTGATTTACAGAACTCTCTAGGTACAATTTTTAGTAAAAGTGTTGTTCTGCCACTAATAAAAAGAAATTAGATTAATTGCTTTTAGTTATGAATTTGTGGTTTGTGTTGATTGTGGATTGTTTTGGTACTGTCACTTGTGTGTTACTAATCTTTAAACATGTTAAAATATGTTAGTACTGTTAGTGGTTAGAGATAATCTTGTTTGAGTTAAACAGGTGTGGTTAAAGATGAATATGATGTTTCCAACTAATAATCAATCTTGCTTGTGTGCTTGAGAATTTAAGTAAACCGAATTCAATTGTTTTGACTTCTGTTCAGTAGTAGATGTTGTAGTAGTTCAGCTTGTGTGTTAGTGTTGCTTGGTCGAATGGTGTGGAAATTGTGTGTTTGTAACAGTTTCTGCAATAGGCAAAATGTTTCTTATTTGTTTTAATTAGGAATATGTTGCCTTACTTGTTAAACTTGTTTGTCTTTAAGTTGAGTATTAGCTTGAGTGTCTTGTTAATGTCTCCACCTTAATTTGGTGAGACATGTTGAATTACAGAGAATTATTGGGTAACTTAACTTTTGTCTGAAGTATTTCCTGCCTAAGGAAATTTGTTTGTTAACAACCCTTCGTTGGAGTTGTTTAATACTTCATGTGTTTAGCTTGTGATTGGTGGTATACTCCTGTTAGTATATTGCCCTTGTGTTTATGTCTTGAATAGTTCACTTGTTGGGTAATTTAAGTATGAGGTGAAGTTAGACAAGTGGTGATTATTGTGTAGAGTTGGGATTAAAATTTTAAAACATATGTTTTAATGTTTAATGTCTAGTCCTTGGTTAGTATATATGCTAGTGTTAGTAGCATGTAATGTCTTGCGTAGTTGGATTAATTTCTTGTTTGCATCTAGATAAGTGTGGTGATTGCTAAACTTGTTTGTTAAATAATAATGTTCCCTCATGATTTTTGTTTGATTATGGCTTGATGTTTGTTGCTTGATTAAATGGGTGCTATGTTTTCGGTTTGATTACTTGTTGGTATCCCACGTGTGAGTTGGTTTGCTTATTGTGTGTTGTTTTATTTTCATGTTTGCGACGCTAGACATTAACGCTACCGGAGTGGTCTTTGGAGAGGATTTATCGAAGAATGATGGGAGTTTATTTATTTGATCAGTAAAGAAGAAGTCCAGGAGCTTTATGCTGCAATCAGGCAAGCTACTTCACTGAGCTTGCATCTATATACATCTATTTTGATTTACCTGTTTTACTTATAATTAGCATAATGATTTACGTGGTGTTTGCCACGAAAGCTATGATTTTGAAAACCCTTTTCCAAATTACAAGTATATTATTAAGACACCCGATATAGAGGTGTCAGTGGTATACAATGATTTCGAAATAAATTTGTTTTACTCCAAAACCTTCTGTGAAAAATCTTTTTGGTGGGATTACGAACCACCCAAGTTTTGGTTAAAAGTATTTTGCTAAGAAAATTGGAAATGATCGTGAAAACCTTTTCAAAAGTTTATGAAAAACTATTTTGTCACTCTATGTAGAGATATCAGTTGTTTATATAAAACTATAGGATGGGAAAAACATTGTTTATTCAAAACTCCTTTGAAAATCCTTGGATGAACTATGGTATACCGGGATGTCGGTATGGAAGTGGTGAAGTGAAGCGTGGTGATGTTTATGAAAAATGCACATTGTTCTTTGTACCATGACTACCAGCCGATAACCTGTGCGACCAACTTTTACCCACATATGGGCAAGGGCGTAGTCATATAATTTGCTCGTGTTAGTACTGGATGCCTCAACAACGAGGATGACCTCGTTCCATGAGGGGATGGTTTGGTGACCTGCCCCTGACCTGGGTCCTCTTAAGTGAAGTCTACCGGAAGCCGGTATGATTGTCTTGTAGAAAGAGGATTGAAGGGCTCCCTTGGGTCCGCCGGGCAGAACTACGAAGTCCTCACACTTAGTTTCCGACGGGCATGGATTTAAGTGTCGATGGAACCGGTTTCGTAGCGGTAGGATCCTATACTAGCATGAGCAAAGGACAGGCTATGGCCGGGAACTCAACTTCGCATACCTCTGGTATGGCGGGACGTGGCTGACACGATGAGTGACCAGATGGGTGTGGGAAAAGCGTGCTACCTCTGCAGAGGGTAAAACTATTCGAATAGCCGAGTCCTCGGATATGGACAGTTGGGAGGCTGTCCTAAGACCATGTGCAAGTTTTACAAAGTTTTGGGTTTGAAAGGAAAATGAGTGGAAATTGTTTTATGCAACTATACCGAGGGTATGGTATGAGGTTGCTGGTCAAATAAGTAACCATGAAGGGGTATGATCAGAAACCAGGAGGTTTCGGAGGAAGGGACAAGATGGTGATTTTCGAGGAAAAAGTTTTAAAGGGTTTTCTCACCTTTTAAAACGAAGGTATATTTTCGGGAAAAAGGTTTTAAAAGACTTCTTACCTTTTTCAACAAAGGTAGGTGAGAAAACTACTTTCCAAAATGATTTGTCTTCAACAGGATTACAAATCTACTCTTCCCTTTTTAAATAAAGATATAGTGATGTTTTCCTAATAATAAAAGTCTTTTAAAATTAAAAGCTAGTGCATGCTCCTGTTGGGGTAGCTTGCGAGTACAATCAAATGTACTCATATTGGTTTCATCCCTGGCTATTATCTTAGCCAGATTGTGGAAGAAGAAGCAGTTCGAAGAAGAGGAGTTCACTGACGTCCTTGCGAACTAGGGCGCTTTCCAGTCAGCTGCCTGTAGGGTTAAGGCGAATGACTTGGGCTCCACGTTGTTTGGTGATTCCGCTGCAAGCACCTGATGAAGCTGATCACTTCCATCAAGTAAGTAAATAAATTCGGTATGTATGGATGTTCTTTGGTTACCAAGTTTAATTGTGCTTCAGCGATGCACTGATCATGGGATCGCTGATATGTAGGCACAAGGGTATTTCGGACAGTTAGTCCGGGGTCCCCACACAACCGTTGCGTCCTCTCCGGCGTATTCCCACCATGGTCATAGCACTCTGAACGCCGTGTACCAAGCAACACCTTCAAGAAGGAAAGCGACGACGACAACGACGCTGGTGCCCGGACTGGTCCTAGGGTTTCCCCGGTACGCTCCGAAAAGTGGAGAAGAGGTACACCCGACGCCCTTCGGGAAGGAAGGGTGACACTCAAGCGTCACCGCGTCGGTGCCGAAGCGGCAGGGATTTCTCCCGACCTCCGAAAAACCACATCCCGAACACGCTATAGCGCTCCACCAAACTTGCCACCCACCAACAAACGCCACCACGGCCTTGTAGTCACCATCGTTGTCTCACCATGACAAACATTGCAGGGCCGGCCGGCCCAAGACGAAGGAGCCATCAACAAGTTTCGGTAGTATCACAATCGTGCGGGAGGGGACAACCTCCACCGTCAATGGCGGTAGCCGACCGGACGCAATGACAAGAGCAAACCAGGCCATTGGAGCCGAGAGCGACAACAGCACAACCACCTGGAGGGCATCCTCCACCGCCATCGGCGAGTGCCGACCGGACACGGCAGCAAGGATACACCAGGCCAAGCAGGCCCGGCCGAGCCCCGAGGGGCTCGTAAAGTCCTCGCCGCGATGCTGCTGCACATAGGCCGCCACCGCCGCTGCCCTTCGTTGGCTCCATAGGCTTGGCCGGACCCGAGAGGCCCGCAAAGCTCCCGCTGCCATGCTGCAGCTGGCACGATGTCATTGCTGCCATCCCCGTGACGAGTCGTTCGTTCATTAAGCCACCAGAGGCAGTACGACAGAGCTCGCCGTGACCCAGATCGGGCCCAAGGGCCTAGATCTGGGCCTACAGGGCCGAGCTCCACCACAGCCACCCCGCGACCAATGGCAGCGCCGCCACCCCATCCGCCACCTAGGCTGCAAGCGGGAGCCCCCGCTGCTGCGCCGGACCAGCCGCCGCCGAGCTGCACCTCCAGGACCCGAGCTGCCCCGCTCCGTCCGAAACCTAGAGGGAAAAGGCCGTCGGGCCGCCGCTACCGGCGCCGCCCGGCCAAGGGCCTACGCGGACACCGGCGACGACGGGCAGGAGGAGCGGAAGGGGGGGCTGGGAGCAGAAGATGGAGGCGCGGCCCGGCCGCCACGGGGGAGGAGGAAGGGTCCAATCCTAGATCTCTATCTCTATCTTGTCAGCCCAGTAAGAACCAGGGTGTACTGGGCCAGGCCTCTATAACCCTCAACACTCGGCGAGTGAATCTCGCTAAGGACCAGGCCTGCAAGCCTGGGATGCCCGGGGGCAGAATCGCCTCGCGGAGGCCTGAGGAGGCAGCTAAGGCCTGTGGAGCCTCTACTCCGCTGCCTCCTCTCCAAGGAAGTTTTCCCTAAAGGGAAGTCAACGCAGAATCCTCCACAGGGCGTTCCCGCCCACGCGACGGTTCCTTCACTGTAAAGCAAGCTCTGCGGAGCGCACATGGCTTCCGCAGTGGCCGCAGAGTGACCGCGCCTCTGCGCAGAGTGACGACGGAGCTGCAGTCCCACTTTGGTGATAAAGGAGTCAACAAAGCAGGGGCAACGGCGCAGACCACCAAGCTTTCCTCTTTGGTGATAAGGGAGCAGGCCGGCGCTACGCGCCGAACGCGACGTCACCGTGGATGGACGGCGGCCCTCTCTGCTGCGGCCTCAGCTTTTGTGCCCATGGACCGCGCTCATGGACGCCTAAGCAGCGGTACACCGAGCTCCCGACCGTTGTCGCCATGTGGTAGCCCCTCTGCTGCACAAGGACAGGGAGGAGGCCCGGGGCGCCTATAAAAGGAGCTGGTGCACCACCCTAACAGGGATCGAACACATTTTACTCCTAGTCTAGCTACTTGCGCGCAAGGGAGAAGAAGACAGTAGTTTCCCTCCCCTTGTACGCGCCATTGCCACAACTGTGCCCTCGGCAAGCACGCTGTACTGTAACCTCTACAAGCAGCAATACAGACAGGCAGGACGTAGCGGTTTTACCTCCAAAGAGGGCCGTGAACCTGGGTACACGCCGTGTCTCTCTCTGCCGTGATGTCCCTCCTCTGGAACGACGAGCAGCGTCGCCGCGCTGGATGAGGGTTGATTGACGTCGTGTTCAGCCCCTTACACGAACTCTCTTCGCGAGTGTGACTGCCCCTGTTTCGTGGGAGTCATTCTCGACAATTGGCGCGCCAGGTAGGGGACTGAGGCACGCATTCAACCTCCATCGACCTCAACGCCATGGCGGACACTCGCGCTGCTCGTGCCAACCGACGCGCGTCAGGCCGAGCTGAGACCGAGCCCGTCATCCACGCCGCCAGGCCACGCGGCCGTCCGCGCACCAACCGCGCTTCGGGGCGCACTACTGCGTAGCCACGCGTGGAGCACCCCGAGGATGAGGACGACCGCTACGACGAAGACGTCGACCACGAGCACTGCGAGGACGCTGAGTCCTCGCATCCGTCTCGGCGCCAAAGCGCGTCCACGCTTGGACGCCCGGCGCCCAGCCCAAACACTGCGCTGCTCATGGCAGCAGAGCTCTTCCGCTACCGCCCCACCGCCGAGGCGCACGACAACTGGCTTGGCCGTCTCCAGCACCTCGTCGACATCGCGGCTGCGCCGCGCGCGGTTCCAGCACCTTCGCGCTCCCTGGTGCACCACAACTCCGGGCGCGAAGGCACCGCCACGCATGGAGCGCCTCCGCCTCCGCCTCCGCCAGGACCACCTCCGGCTGCGGCAACAAGCCGCCTCTCACGCGTCCTCGCCGCATGATTGTCAAATCGTGCAGCGGACGCCGCCGGACGCGCGGGTGGAGATGGAGCGCCAGCGGGACCTCCAGAAGCGCATCGTCGAGGAAATTGGCCAGGCCGGGCGCCAAAACCGCAGAGCTCTCCAGGGCGGTGTGGCCACGTACGCCACTGGCTGCACGGCCTTCACCCGCAACCTGCGCCGCGTCGTCTGGCCGCAGAAGTTCAGGCCAGACCTCCCCAAGGGCTACGATGGCACGAACAACCCCATCGAGTTCCTGCAGCTCTACATCACCTCCATCCAGGCTGCGGGAGGAGACGACAAGGTCATGGCGAACTGGTTCTCGCACGCCCTCAGGGACTCTGCCCTGTCGTGGCTCCTGAACCTCCCTGAGGACTCCATCGACTCCTGGGAGGACCTCTGCAAGCAGTTCGTTGCGAACTTCAAGGGCACGTACGAGCGCGCCCTCACCTACAACGACCTACGCGCCGTACGCCAGAAGTCTGGCGAGACTCTCCGCAAGTACATCCAGCGCTTCAGCCAAGTCCGCAACAAAATCCCCAACATCCCTGACTCGCACGTCATTGCTGCCTTCAGAGAGGGCGTCACCAACCGCAGGATGCTTGAGAAGCTCGGCATTCATGATACCCTCTCCTCTGTCGTGAAGCTCTTCGACATCGCAGACAAGTGTGTCAAGGCTGAAGAGGGTCTCCTCTTCACCAAGGTGGCGCTACACAGCCGCCACATACGTCCGCGCACTCTCGAGACAGGCGACCTTGTCCTCAGGAGGATCCTCTCCAGGGAAGGTCTCCACAAGCTCTCGCCCATGTGGGAAGGCCCCTACAGGGTCGCGCATGTCGCCAGACCTGGTGCGGTGCGCCTCGAGACGGAGGACGGCATCCCGGTCAAGAACCCTTGGAACATCGCGCATCTACGCAAGTTCTACCCGTGATCTCTATCACACCAGGCATTTTTTGTCTCTAGAGGAAAGCGCACAGCTTCACCTCCAAGCTTCACAAAAGCTTCTCTCTCTGAGGGCCAGTCCCTCTGAGCTCTTCCTGTAACGTGCCGCCGCAGGCCGTGAAGAGTCTCAGCCACTGAATGTGGTCCCCATGCCTCGACATGGAAACTTTATCTTGGCAAGCCCAAGTGTAACGAACCAATTCGTTTCCTAGTGAAACATTGCGCTGCGGCGCCGCTATGTAATATTTTGGGGGTGAGTTTTAGTTCTCGTTACTCTGTGTTTTCATTCGCGCTCATATCTTTCCCCTTGCGCACCTCGCGAGCGGGGGCTGAGTACGGTGACTGTGCCTCGGGAGCATCCCAGCAGCACCGCAAAACCCAAAAGGATCCGAGCTCTAACACGTGAGCACGCTCTCACGCCTGTTACCTCACCAAAGAGCTCTGGCCCAGGGGCTTGCTCCCAAACCTGCCACCTCACCTAAGGACCTTTGGTACTTACTCTCCTCGCGAGGCACCCATGAGGAAACCTATAAGCGCGCATGAGTTTCTCTACCATGTTTGCTTTGGTTCCACCTCTAACCTACACAGGGAACAAGAGTCCCCCCAAGGCTCGTGGAGTCACGCTCCAGACCCAAAGAGGGAAGCACATCTTCAGGGAAATCAACGCCCTCCACGAGGCAGAACCTCGCTAAGCTAAGTCCTGCGCTTACACCTCAGGCGTTGTGTTTTTCCTCTCACGAGCAACTTCCGTCCCTCGGGCGGGTATTTTCTCCTCGCATTTCATGGACTGCTTGAGCGTCAAAGGGGAGCCCTCGAGCATCGCGACTCGAGAGCTCTTACCTCTCTAAGCCTTAAACACCCCCCGGCCTTGCTGAGTCATTGCTCTGGCATACCGTAGTGGCGGAGTCATAGCGCTAAGAGACGGGTCCTGACGACGTAAAGCGAAAAAGGCATGGAATAGGGATAAAATGCCCGTCGAGGGGCACACGCACATTGCAGCACAATAAAGTGTTTTACAGACCATCACAAATGAAACAAAGTCTTTAAACAAAGATAACTTGCGCCTCAGGCGCGACTTGTGGCAGGAGCAGCTTAAGCAGAAGTCTTGGCGGCCTCATCCTCCTCAGCGTCATCTCCCCCGCGCCTTCCTCCTCGACGTCTTCCTCCTCGCCAGAGGCCGGCTCTTCAGCGACCCTCTTGAAGCGGTTGACATAGTCGTTGATCTCCTCCCGCAGCGAGTTGAAGAGGCGCGTCTCGGTCTGAGCATCCCCCATGGGCTCGGTCACGGACTCGAAGTCGAAGCATGGATATAGGCGCTTGAGGTTGACGAAGACGCGCTCGACCGCCACCAGCAGGAGCTTGCGGCACTCCTCGTCGACAACATCGTCGAGTTCCGCCACAGGGCCCTCAAGGACGGAGAAGAGCTGGTCGAAGTAGGTCAGATACGTGGCAACGTCGGCGTTCCCGTGGACGGGGACGGCAGGAGCATCCACCCCCAGCTTCGCAGCAAGAGCGTTCCCGCGCGTCACCAAAGATCGGAACATACGCTCCCGCTGCTGCGTCAAGACCCGTGCCGCCACCGCGCTCTGCTCAGCCTCCTCGACCCTCTCCACAACAGGGGCCACCTGCGCATTCAGCTCCTGCATGTCTGCCATCAGGGCTGTGAGGTCCTGCTCCGAGCGCTCGAGGGCCTGCTCCGTGCGGAGATTAGCGTCCTTGGCGCGCTTCAGCGAGGATTTCAAGTTGGCGTTCCACTCCTCCAGCTGGCGAATGCGCTTGCCGAGCTCTCTGCGCTTTTTCTGGAAGCCGTCCTCCTGCTTCTTGAACTTCCCAGCATACTCCCGGGAGACGGCCTGTGTGACAGCAGTGCGGTACTCTTTTTGCTTGGTGAGGGCCTCCGCCTCTGCCTCCTTTTTCTTCTCGGCAAGCTTTTGGTTGGCTTCTCCACAAGCTCCCGGTGCCGCTCCACCTCCTTGTCGTGCTTGCCCATGGCCTCAGCCAAGCTGCTCTCGCGGGACTCCAAGGCCTCACGCTCTCTGTTCATGTCAGTTTCCGCCTGCTCCAGTTTCTCCTCACGCTTGAGCACCTCAGCTTCGCGTGTCGTCATGGCCTGCTCGCGAGCCTCCAGCGACAGACGATGCTGCTCCAGAGACTTCCTCACCACCTCAGCTTCAGAAATTATCTTCTCCTCGCGGCTGGCCAGCTCCTTGCGCTGGTCGGCGAGGGAGGTCTCGATAGCCGCTCGGTCGGAGGCTGCAGCCTGGCGCTCCGCCACAGCCGCCTCCCGATCCTCTGCAGCCGCCTTGCGCTCCGCCTGGACCGGCGCCAAGGCCTCTTGCGCCTCGCGCTCCGCGTTCTCGCGGATCTCCTGGGCCTGCCGCGTCGCCTCGTCGCGCTGCGCCTGAAGAGCTTGGTCGTCAGGGCCACTCCGCCGCCTGACTTCGAAGAAGCGGGCCCAGTCAGCAGCAAGGGCGTCATACCTCCTGCCAAGCTCCGCCTCCTCAAGGGCAAGTTGGGTCTCTAGCCCGTCTAGGGTGCCCCTCACCAAACGGAGGGCAGCTTGGCGGCTCGCGCCGCTCCGGCTCCGGTCGCTCAAGACCAAGGCCCAAGAGCCCTCACGTGGCGCAACGTCCTCCGCCCCAGCGCCAGCCTCTGGTGCAGAAAGCACAGTGCTTGGACCAGGGTCAGCACGGGGCCACAGGAGCGGGCCCCCACCGTCTTGTGCGTCGTTGTTCTCCACGACGACCTCCTCGTGGGCCCGGGGGCTGGCGAGGGAGGCCTAGCCACCAGAGGCTCAACCGCAGCCTCGCCTGCTGCGGCCTCAGAAGAAGTGGCCTCCCCTCAGGCTCGGAATTTGGAGGGGGCGGCGGAGGAGTTCCCTCCTCCATCTCGACGTCGGCGCCTCCCGGCGTCTGTGTGCTGGTCCCCGCCGTTCCACGGCGGGTGTCTCTGGGGGCTCCAGTGGAGCATCAGGGCGCGGCGGCACGGAGTCTTCGCCGCCTCCTCAAACTGACTCTCGGCAGGAGGTGGCGAGGCAGTTGCTTCTTCAAGGGGCGTCTCCCCCACAGGCCTCATGGCCTCGTCAACAGCCGGGCCCGTGGTGACTGTCACCACGGGCTCCTCAGTCTCCTCTCCAAGGGGCGCTGTAGGCCCCTCAACAACGGTCGTAGCGTCGCGCCGCACGTCCGCAGCCTTGCGGAGTCGGCGACGCTTCGCATGAACCAGACCCCTGATAATCAAGACAGTGAGATCCTCGAGAAAGGCAAGAACTCTCGATAAGCAAGAACGAGTCAAGAAGAAGCAGTACTCACCCAGATGACTTGGCGCGGGTGTCCACCCACACCTTGTTGGCGGAGCGCCGCAGGCCTGTTGAGGCTCCAGCGCTGGGCTCCTCAGGGGCCGCCCCAGCTTTCCTCTTGAGAGGAGTGCTCTCCAGGCTTCTGGCGGCCCGGTCGTGGATGGCCTTGGTGCGGGGCTCGCACCGCTTTGCCGCGGCCTCCGGGCCGCTATCGTCCCCGTCTTCGTCTTCTTCTTCTGTGGCCCGTCGTGACGGGGCCACCACAAAATCCTCGTCCACATCGGACGATACCTCCAGGATCTCCTCCTCAGGGGCCGCCTGCTTTGAAGAGCTCGCCTCCCCTAACGAGGGGTTGACTCCTCCGGCGCGGCGTCAGCTTCGGCGTCTGAAGCAGCAGAGGACTCGCCAAACAAGTCTTCCTCCACCACAGGCGCCGCAGCCCCCTTCGCCTCTTCTCCCTCCAAGCCCTCTGGCGTGAACGTCGGCATCATCTCCAGAACTGCGAGGCGCTTCTTTGGAGTGAGCTGGTGGAGGGGCCTCAGGTGCTCAGTGCCCGGAACAGGGATCTCCGGGGCGATGAAGAGCGTGCCTAAGATGGAGGCGACGTCGTCTGGCGCGTGGGCGCTGAGGTGCAAGCGCATTGGATCTGCCGGGCCGGAGTACATCCACACCGGCTTCGTGTGCGCCTGGAGGGGAGCGATGCGCCGCCTCACGAAGTCCTCAGCGACCATCTGCCCCGTGAGGCCAGCCTCGCGGACGAGCTTCATGCGCGAGACCAAGTGGGCAATCTTCTGGTGCTGGAGCTTCTCGCTGGACCAATTTGAGTTCTTCAGCGGCGGCGCCTCAGGCTCATCGAAGAAGGCATTCCGCTCCTTGGCGTCGACGAGGACCCACTTCTGGCGGAAGTCCTCCACCTTCTTCGTCACCCTCGTAACGGCCTTGTCGCCATCCCACGACATGGGGATGTAGACGGCGCCCATCCCGTCTGCGATGCGGAAAGACACGCACCCAGACCGCTCGCCGGGCGCCGTGTTGCGGAGCGCGTAGAAGCTCCGGAAGAAGGCCACGGAGGGCATCACTCCCAGATACGCCTCGCAGAGATAGGCGAAGATGGCGAGAATCAGGATGGAGTTCGGGTGGAGGTGCAGGAGCTGGATCTGATAGAAAGCCAGCACCTCCGCAAGGAAGGGAGAGAACGGCGGCACCAAGCCGCGAACAGCGTGTGGACGAAAATGGGGTACCACCCCGCCGCCAGCTTGCCGAAGCGCGCCGCCTTGACGCCGCTGGCGCCATGCTCGTTATTCCTCCCGGCGACGAGGACCTTCAGCCTATCCAGCGCCTCCGCTGTGGAGACGCGAGTGCCGATGAGAGCCGGCGCAAGCTCCTCCTCCCGCTGCGCTTCAGCGGAGGCCTCCACCATCGCCGCCTTGCCTTTCTTGGGGCCCATGGCTCGCGAAGGAAGGGCGGCGGAAGAGCTCGGAGAAGAACGGAAATCGCCGGAGTAGTGGAGCACCGGAGGTGTATGCAAGAAGGAAAAGGCGTAAATGCGGCGGAACTGCTGCCGGCACAGCCGCGGCAGCCTTTATATCACCTCAGAGCGGTTTCCGAGGCGTCGTGGGTCCCACCACGACGCCCACCTCCTCCGGAGAAGCCGAGACGCACCAACCGCTCGCCACGTGTCTCGGGCCGGCCGGACACTTTGGGCCCATGACGCTTCGCCTGCGCCCCCTGGACCGCGTCGTGCCCGTCATGGGCCCGGGGGCTACTGTCAGCCCAGTAAGAACCAGGGTGTACTGGGCCAGGCCTCTATAACCCTCAACACTCGGCGAGTGAATCTCGCTAAGGACCAGGCCTGCAAGCCTGGGGAGCCCGCGGGGCAGAATCGCCTCGCGGAGGCCTGAGGAGGCAGCTAGGCCTGTGGAGCCTCTACTCCGCTGCCTCCTCTCCAAGGAAGTTTTCCCTGAAGGGAAGTCAACGCAGAATCCTCCACAGGGCGTTCCCGCCCACGCGAGGGTTCCTTCACTGTAAAGCAAGCTCTGCGGAGCGCACATGGCTTCCGCAGCGGCCGCAGAGTGACCGCGCCTCTGCGCAGAGTGACGACGGAGCTACAGTCCCACTTTGGTGATAAAGGAGTCAACAAAGCAGGGGCAACGGCGCAGACCACCAAGCTTTCCTCTTTGGTGATAAGGGAGCAGGCCGGCGCTACGCGCCGAACGCGACGTCACCGTGGATGGACGGCGGCCTCTCTGCTGCGGCCTCAGCTTTTGTGCCCATGGACCGCGCTCATGGACGCCCAAGCAGCGGTACACCGAGCTCCCGACCGTTGTCGCCATGTGGTAGCCCCTCTGCTGCACAAGGACAGGGAGGAGGCCCGGGGCGCCTATAAAAGGAGCTGGTGCACCACCCTAACAGGGATCGAACACATTTTACTCCTAGTCTAGCTACTTGCGCGCAAGGGAGAAGAAGACAGTAGTTTCCCTCCCCTTGTACGCGCCATTGCCACAACTGTGCCCTCGGCAAGCACGCTGTACTGTAACCTCTACAAGCAGCAATACAGACAGGCAGGACGTAGCGGTTTTACCTCCACAAGAGGGCCGTGAACCTGGGTACACGCCGTGTCTCTCTCTGCCGTGATGTCCCTCCTCTGGAACGACGAGCAGCGTCGCCGCGCCGGATGAGGGTTGATTGACGTCGTGTTCAGCCCCTTACACGAACTCTCTTCGCGAGTGTGACTGCCCTGTTTCGTGGGAGTCATTCTCCGACATATCTCTACTTATAATATTAAATTTCCGATTTTACCTATGTGTATTATGAGATTTTACCCACTTGCCACCGGTAAGTGAAAAAAATGTTTCAATTTCAATTTTTTTGGAACCGAGCGTCTCTCTCGATCGCCTCATGGGCTCCGATTCCCCATCCTGGGCGTGCGTCGCCGCCATCGGGGAGCTCGCGCCACCGTGTCCCGTTCAATTTGCCGCCAGCTGCGTCTTCTACGGCGCCCTGCGTCCCAGTCGCCGCCCGATAACCTCAAATCGCCCGCCAACATCTTCCCGGCGACCGACTCGGCGGTCCTTCGCCGGGAATAGAACGGCGGGATGCTACGCCCACCAACCTCAAATCGCCCCGAGCCCAAGCACACCGCCTACATCTTCCCGGCGACCGACTCGACCCCATCCCGTCCGAGCTTCCGCTGCATTCCTGGACTTCGTTGCCTGGTTTGCAGCGGCCCCCAATCCCCAGGGCGCCCTTTTCCCCAGCCACGGCGGTCCTTTTCCGGCGCCGGCACAGAGGCCCATCCGCCGCGCTCGCTCGGACCCTCCACCACGATCGCCTCGGACCTCCCTCCGTCGCGCTGACCTGAGGCACTCCACCACTGGCTCAGCTCCTATGCCAACCCCTTCTTTCCCCTCTGGCCAGCCTCCTCCTGAATCGACGTCGTCCTCCTTTCCATGGTAAATCCGGCCCTGAGTCCAGCCTGCCCGTCACCTGTTTATCTGCCGTGGTAAGTTGAGCATGGGGACGAGAGGGATGATTTTCCTTTTTCTTCAGAAAAGTTAGTAAAATATGGCAGTACAGTTTCTACCTCGAGTTTATGCGCCGGAGCAGGACCCGCTGTGCGACGATGCTGCTGCTCTGTCCGCGTCCGGATGCTGCTTGCCCTGCGGCTCTGGCAACTGCATCAGCTACTCCCAGCGTTGTTGCTGCCAGCTCTCTCAACTGAGCCGATGCTGCTATTCTTGCTCTTAGGGCATCTCCAGCCGTCCCCCCAGAGCCCCCCAGGAGGCCTTTTTAGCGCCGGCGGTAACGAAAATCCACCAGTCGCCCCCCAGAAGTCGATTTAGCGCCGGTTTTAGCGCCGTTTCACACCGGCGAACCCAGGGTTTGGCCTGGGGGGCAAAAGGCGTCCGCGGGCCAGGCTTGTCGGCGAGGGAAGGCGATTCCCCCCCATAATTTGGCCCTTCCCTCCATAATTTGGCCCTTCCCTCCATTTTCCCCCACATATACCTATCCTCCGCCCCGTTCCCGCCATTTAGCACAGATCTCGCCGCCATGGCTCCCGCCCGATTCACAGGTCCTCGCGCCGTCGCCGTCGCCGCATCCTCCGCCGCCTCCATGATCGGCATCGGCAAGAAGCTGCGGAAGCCGAGGGCGTCGAAGGAGAAGCCGGCGGGCATGAGCAACGCCACCTGGATCGCCGAGAAAGCGCGCCTGGCCACGGAGAACACCAGGCGCCGGACGAGGGAGAAGGCGCAGCGGCAGAGGGAGCAGGCCGCGCACCTGGCGGCGGAGGCCGAGGTCCAGGACACCGACGAGGAAGAAGAGGAAGAGGAGGTGGAGGCGCTGGATGAGCCGCCAACTTCGGCTGCGTCTGCGGCGCCGCTGGCCAAGCGCAGGGTCGCGGGCTTCTCTCCTCGTCCTCCTCCGTAGTTCGCCGGCTGGTGCCAGACCTCCGTCGCCTCGCCGTCGCCGTCGCCACGCTGGATTGCGCCCCCCACTACTCCCCCTGGTACGCCGACGCTGACCATGGTGGCTTCAACCCCAACACCACCTTCTCCCACCATGCGCCGATGATGTATGTCGGCTCCCCGGGCTACGCAACTTCGCCATCGCTGCGCCGTTCCCTCCCCTTTGCCGCGCAGTCCCTGTTGGGCCAAGACACCGGCCCCTTCATGGAGGAGATCTTCACCACCAGCTCGGTGGCGGCAGCAGCGTGCCCGAGCTTCCTCTCGTAGGGCGGTGTGGAGCAGGGCGGCGGGGATTATGGCCAAGGTGCATCTGGCGCCGGCACAGAGGATGCGGAGGCGGAGGCGGAGGCGGATGCGGAGGCAGAAGAAGGAGACGAGATGGCGCCTGCGCAGGAAGAAGAAGACCCGACCAATGATGGCGGAGGAGGCCGCCGTCCCAGGAAGGGGCCGACCAAGACGGCGCCGAAGCCGCCCGTCGAGCCGCGCATCAAGTGGACGTGCAGGGAGGATATCCTGCTCGCCGAGTCATGGAAGGTGGTAAGCTGCGACCCGATCATCGGCGCGAACCAGGCCCTGGACAACTATTGGAAGCGCATCAAGACGGAGTACGACGAGCGTCGGATGATCGACCCTGAATACGCCTCTTGCGTCATCAATCGCGGCCAGAAGGCCATGGCCAACCATTGGCAGAACATCCAGGCCACCTGCAACAAGTGGCACGGCATACAAGAGGAGGTCACGCACAGGCCGAAGAGCGCGCCAACCGTGAGATGGAGGTGATTTTCCGCCGTGATTCCTTTCTTTGCGCCGCCATGTAGCTCATTTGTGCTGTTCCCGCCGCCATGTAGATCTTCCGGATGCTCGAGGCGTACAAGGAGGACGAGAAGACCGACTTCAAGTACCTCCACGTCTTCGTCGTCATCGAGGGGTGCGAGAAGTGGGCGGAGACACGCCGTGGGCTCGCCAAGGGCAAGGAGTACGTCCCGGGCGCGGCGGTTGCTGGTGCGTCTGATGGCCATCCACTGATGGGCCACAAGAAAGCCAAGGCGGCGAGGGACGCCGAGCCGGCAGCGGCAAAGCTCCAGGCGTCCATCCAGACCTGTCTCGCCGACGCCAAGGCCAACACCGGCAAGAGGGAGGAGATCACCGCGAAGAGGTGGTCGACGCTCATGGCCAACTCCAAGGTCAAGATCGAGCTCCTCAGGACCGGCACCGTGGCGAAGAAGAGGAACCACGACCTCGCCTTCCTCACGGGGGCCGATCCGGACGCGATGGACCCCGAGCTGAGGACATGGTACATGGCGCAGCGCCGGCTCATCCTCAGCGACATCAGCCCGGCTCCGTCGGACACTACCTACGACACCACGACAGACAACACGTACGACACCCCGATGGAGACGGCCGACGACAGCCCGACGAGCTCGGCCAGTGCAGCCGAGACACCGCCTGCCCAGCCTCCGTCCACGGCGCCGATCGACCTGGACGCCGCCGACACTGCTGCGGCGGCCATCGACCTGGACGCCGCCGAGACTGCTGCTCCGAGCTCTGCGCCGGCTCCGACCACCACGCCGATCGACCTGGACGCCGCCGACATGCTGTGCCGTCGCCGGCCTCTATCTGATCTGTGCATCAGTAGAACGCCGCATGTGGCCGTGGATCGCCCGACTGTGGCTAGATCAAGACTATTTGATCACCCAACTGTGGCGTTTTTTGTAATATTGCCCAACTGTGGCTGCCGTGATCGCCGAACTCGGGCTATTTTTGGGGGCGGGAAGAAGGCGTTTCAAATGATATGGGCTGTGTGTTTTCCTGGGCCGCCGAACGGCTGGTGAGTTTGCCCCCCCCCCCCCCCCCAGGTTTTGGAGACGGCCGGCGCTAACACAAAAAGGCGCCGGATCGAAACCTGGGGGGGCCGAACGGCTGGAGATGCCCTTACTACTTCTTTCACTCATCGTTCGCTCTATTCTTCCTCTCCCGGTTTACAGTTTCTAAATTTTCTGTATCTACTTGTGTGTTACTTAATGCCATGTCTCTGTATCTACTTGTGTGTGACTGCAAAAGGTTTAAGTTTCCTCATCGTAAGGCTACTAGGTTTCTTCTTGGTCAGTCCTCTTATTCTTGAGAAGTATGTTCACGCAAATGGGCAATTACAAATCCGAACTTAAACATTTCTGCAGGCAATATCCTTTGGCATTTGCTTGGATGCTTGATCCAGAAAGCAAGGACGAATACACATTAGTTGATCAGTTTTGTTTATCATATGTGTTCTTAGTACGGCAGTACATTCAGCAGCAGTTTAGTTTGGTTTTTTTCTTGTTCGTTCGGCAGTACAAATAGGTCCCCAAAAACGTTCAACGTCTAAAAAACAGAAGTACAGAGTGACTTGCGAGTGACTTTGGATCTCAGTTTTTTCTTGTGATTGTTTACTGAATCTGGTCGTTATATATAGCATGGACAAATTTCGTTGCACTTATGTAGACAACATGACCATGAAAGATTTCATTGCACTGCTCACAAATTTCCTTATGAATTGCAATCTGAATCTCCGGCGATGCTCATACGCATGCACTGCGCCTGCCGCGACTGGTCGGGCGTGTCTGCCGGCGGAAGAACGTCGGCCGTGACAGGCCGGTCTTTCAGGGGAGCGAGGAGAGCGAGGTGCGGCTCGCCGGAGAAGGGAGGACCGAGATCTGCCAGAGGCCATGGTGGTGGGGCTCAAGAGAAGGGAGGCGCGAGATCTGGCCGGCATCCCTGGCGGCGGGGCTCGCCGGAGAAGGGAGAAGCCGGCGCATCCCAGCCTTCAGCCTCGCGGGCGCGGCGAGCAGCCCGACCTCCAGCAGGAGCAAGTGCAAGGTGAAACGGTCAAGGTAAAAGGTTGGTATTGGGTATCATACCCTCATTGTCACTACTATGCATCTTGTTTTATCGTGGATGGTGATGATAAGATTCACCGGGACAGAGATAGCTGCTCGGAAGAGAGGAAGTAGAGCAAAGATGTTTTTGTTCGTCGTCTCGATACAGTACAAATGGGTGTTACATTACACATGCGAGGGTGACAAAGAATGGAGCCCGTGGCAACGCGCGGGCATTCAACTAGTCTCTACTAATATAACTAGCAAACTTGTCCGTGGGTTGCTACGGGCTTCATCAACTTGTAACAGCGTACACAATTATTTAGAATAATAAATGCTTTTTATCCTCATATTTGCATAACTACAACTAACAACCCTATATTTGAACAACAGAGTAAAGAAAATCATGAAACCTTAGTTTATTAAGAATTCTTCGTTCGAAAGCCCTATAAAAAAATATATGCATATTCAAGGGAAAGGTTGATGGTTGAAAAGAAACGGAAATAATAATGAGAGTTGAAGCATCCATGCATCAATTAAAAAGATTTTCAATAACACGTAATGGAGACCTAGCATTGGTAGAGTACAAAATAGTAAATCTCGAGCCCTCCATGCATATGGCTGCATCAATAAAAACAAAAGTGGGTCTTCAGTTACTTTATTTTGAACCAAACGGTTTGCTTGTGGAAGAAATCACAAGCTGTAGAATGAGGACATCCAATACCAAGATGCCCGTGGCGTTGCCACGGGATATTTTGTATAGTTACTTATATCTAACTTTTTGTTGTAGCCAGACCTCCACGTTATGCTTACATACATATAACTTTATGTGGATTGTATCAGTAAATAAGCAAACAGGTCAATTCCAAGAATAGGATGACATAGTAGCTCCGTGCGGACATGGCATTGCGATGGATTCAGAGCAAGGGGTGTTCCGCCTATCCGCGAGTCTTGCATTGCGCTGAGTTAGAAGTTCCTTCTTTTCCTCAGGTGGTATGTTGTGCCAACTTTCTCTTCGACGTGTTCATCTCTTGTCTCTCCTTTGCTGATACATTCCGCCTTGCCTGCCTTTGTCGAGCATTTCTCTCATCTATTGTTTTCTTTTGCCTGGCTACTCTTATTTGGGCATTCATGCCCTCCCTTTTTTCGGCTGTTAAGCTATTTCGTCGTGCTCTGTCACCTTCCCGTCTTGTTTGATTTCTGCATTTCTCATGTCTGCAATTACGTCTTCATGATCAATCAAGGTTGTCAAAATGAGTTCACATTTGTTTGGTGTGCCTCACGCATTGGAAGGGAGCAAGCAAGTTCAAGTTTTTCACCTTTGAAAAAAACCATATTATTATAACAACAATACATGTTATAAAAGTTCATGAATCTATTTTGTCGATATTAACGTAACTATATCCAGATCATGGATGTTTAGAATGCACTGGTGTAGGAGGGCACCGTTGATAGTTTCGTCAGAATTTGCTAGATGAGATGACAGTGATCGTACTATTTACTGAAATTGTTGAGTATGCGTCAGCTGGTACGCCGTTGGTAGTTATCTGCATATTGTTTTTGCCTCTGGCATCTGCTGTGATGGAAAAATGGTTTTGATCCAGGGTGAAATAGAATTAAGCCCTATAACAATTTAAAACACCATGGGACCAATATAAGTAGC